>VXBX01000790.1:239042-251412 GCA_013400415.1 Scytalopus superciliaris | reverse complement strand
ATATAAAGACTAATTTTCATATAAAAAAGACATTCCAAATAGAAAAATACAGACTTGGAAAAATCAGTTCCAAAGCAGAGGACCACAAACCAAAAAAACAAAACAAAACAAAACAAAACAAAACAAACCCCCCCAAAAAAACCCACAAAAAAACAAAAAGAAAAAAAATCCCACAAAGAAAAACCTAGAGCAAGTATGGATTTGGCATGGTGTGCTGCTTTCGGCTGGGGATAAAGTTAATTTCCTTCATACTAGCCTAGTATTGGACTATGCTTTTGGTTTATGCTGGAAACTGTGTTGATAAACAGGGATGATTTAGTTACTGTTAAGCAGCATNAAAAAAAAAAAAAGAAAGAGACTTTCTAACTTCATTATATGGAACTTCAGACTCCTGAAATATTCAGTAAGCAAAGTAAAAACATTTTATTTAAATTTTTTTCTGTTTATCTTTTCTTTGGTGTTCTGTAGGCCTGGAGTTACATTAATTCAAGCCTGATGATCTTCATCACAGCCAAATNGGGATGATTTAGTTACTGTTAAGCAGCATTTACAAAGCATCAAGGCCTTTTCTGCCTCTCACCCAACTCCACTGGTGAGGGTGCTGACGGTACACAAAGAATTGGGAGAGGACGTGGCCAGGACAGCTGACCCCAATTGACCACAGCAGTATTTCATATTGTATGGTGTCATACTGAGTATATAAATCTGGGGAAGAAGAAAGAAGGGAGTGACATTCAGAGCGATGTCATTTGTCTTTCCAAGCCACTGTTGCATATGATGGAGCTCTGGTTTTTTTGGGATGGTTTAATACCTGCCAGCCCATGAGAAGTGGTGAAAGAATTCCTCACTTTGCTTTGCTTGTATGTACGGCTTTTGCTTTACTTAATAAATTATTAAAATAAATCTATGAGTTTTGTCACTTTTACCCTTCCATTTCTTTTCCCCATTCCACTGAGGGTAGAAATGAGTGAGCAACTGTGTGCGTCTGAGTTGTCAGCTGGGATTAAACCGGGGTACCTTGGAGGAGGGAATAAATGGGCTCTAAGTCCATTCTAACCAGTACAAGCTGTGGAGAAGGTCATCCTTTGCTTTATGATTATGTTTTCAACTATGCAGTTGCATTTTTTCCTTTCCCTTTGTACTGTTCTGAACTGTACTTATACCTACAGAACAAAAGTTTTGAGAGGTACAGGTATGCATTTGCCTAAAATGCTTACCAAAAGACCACACTTTCAAAAAATGAACTGTCCCTATGATATATCCTGGACTGCTAGAACTTATATCCAAAGTTCTCAAGTCAATTGCAGAAAAATATGTGAAAAACCTGTGCAGCTAAAATTTGCTAATTTTCATCAATCATGTAAATTTTAGTGTCAAAAGAGTAAACCTTCAGCTTCCAACCCCTTACAAATTTCCTAACAGATGTGTCAGATATATTGGGTCTAATGATGCAAATGGCCATCATTCATACAAAACCCACAAATCCACATAAATAATAATAACATTGATTTACTTGGATTACAGTTCAGAATCAAAATAGTGACTTGTGGAACATCATACATGTCATAATTACTCGAGTCATTAGTCTGAAAATTTTTCTAAAAGGTATCATCACTCTAGAGTACATTGTTTCTGTGAACAAACTCCAGTGATGAGGTAGTTGTCACTTTGGGTCATGAAAGCTAAAGCAGAAGTCTGTTCTTCAGAGAAAGTACATCAGTCTTTCTAGTTTCTAATGAAAAAAAGAAGAGGCTTTCAGAAAGAAATAACACAGGACTGAAGTCAGGAATCAGAGAACATCTGTGTCATGAGCGATGTAAAAAGAGAAGATGAGTAGCCAGAAGCTAACTTTGTTCAAATATGTTGGGATTTTTAACAAGCAACAGTAAAAGAGATTTGAATGGATAATCAGGGAAATAGGGGGAAAACTAGTTAAATTAATTTATATGTTTACTTTTTTCTTCTTCATTCACTTGTTCGCTATAAAGTTGAGTGCAAAATTTTTCCCCTGCTGTGGTTCTGAAACACATCAGCTTTGCTGCCTGAGAATAACTTGGAAGTGTTGTCAAAGCTTTATCTGGCTTGGTCAGAAGTTCACAGGTTAGAGTATGTGTTAAAGAGACAAACACCTCACTCATGTTCAGACTGTCTGTCTGCCTTTGGCAGACTATCTGCACTGAGTAGGCTGAGGACAGCTGCCCTCTTCTAGGCTCAGTTGTACTGAGATTTTTCCTCTCCAACTACTTGTCACCATGCATCCCCCAAGGCTACTGGCAGCCTATGACATCTGACTGACTACTTTAGCTCTCTAGCCCACTCTGAGGGGAAAAAAACACAACAAGTTAGCTTCAAAAGTTTGAATAGGAACTAATTACTAATTTGACCCTAGAAGATTAAGCATATTAAAGCATTTTCCCCAGAGGAGGTCAGTAGGTATATTGGAAAACAGGTAATTTTTTCAGCAGGTGGCTGAAGAGAAGCTTTAGATGAGTGCTTTTTTTTTTTTTCCCTGACATAACAGCTTAAGCATAATTTTGTTTACTACATCAGAATCAAAACCAAACATTAATGAAAGCAGTACATGTATCCCACTGCACTGGCTTTGCATGGCCAGGTTTTCTTAGCGGGGGGGCCAAAACCTTCCTCCTTGTCTTGCCAATTAGTGGTAATGCCTCTGAGATAAGGTGTTTCAGAAGAAAAAAAAAGGTTATTGGACAGATTTAATTGTGGCAATGGAAGAGCAGAGTGAGAAAATGTGAGGGAACAAGTATGCAGNGACAGCTGCCCTCTTCTAGGCTCAGTTGTACTGAGATTTTTCCTCTCCAACTACTTGTCACCATGCATCCCCCAAGGCTACTGGCAGCCTATGACATCTGACTGACTACTTTAGCTCTCTAGCCCACTCTGAGGGGAAAAAAACACAACAAGTTAGCTTCAAAAGTTTGAATAGGAACTAATTACTAATTTGACCCTAGAAGATTAAGCATATTAAAGCATTTTCCCCAGAGGAGGTCAGTAGGTATATTGGAAAACAGGTAATTTTTTCAGCAGGTGGCTGAAGAGAAGCTTTAGATGAGTGCTTTTTTTTTTTTTCCCTGACATAACAGCTTAAGCATAATTTTGTTTACTACATCAGAATCAAAACCAAACATTAATGAAAGCAGTACATGTATCCCACTGCACTGGCTTTGCATGGCCAGGTTTTCTTAGCGGGGGGGCCAAAACCTTCCTCCTTGTCTTGCCAATTAGTGGTAATGCCTCTGAGATAAGGTGTTTCAGAAGAAAAAAAAAGGTTATTGGACAGATTTAATTGTGGCAATGGAAGAGCAGAGTGAGAAAATGTGAGGGAACAAGTATGCAGACACCAAGGTCAGTGAAGAATGAAGGGGAGGAGATGCTCCAGGCAGTGGAAAGGGGATTCCCTGCAGCCTGTGCTGAAGACCATGGTGTAGCAGGCTGTCCTTCTATAGGCCCTGGAGGACCACAGGGATGCAGACATCCACCTGCAGTCTGTGAAGAAGATCCACACCAGGGTAGATGGATGCCCAAAAGAGGGCTATGAACTTGTGGGAAACCCATGCTGGAGCAGGCTCCTGGCAGGGACCTGCAGAGTGACAAACCCACACAGGAGCAGGTTTTCCTGGTAGTACTTGTGACCCTGTGTGGGAGGGACTCTGCTAGAGCAGGCTGTGCTTTCAGGACTGCACCTTGTGGAAGAGTGACACACGCTGGAGCAGTTCATGGAGAACTGTTGCCTGTGGGATGGACTCAAGCTGGGGGAGTTCATGGAGGACTGTCTCCTGTAAGAGGGACCCCACGCTTGGTCATGGGAAGAACTCTTCTTCCTGAACAGCAGCAGGAAAACATGATGAACTGACTGTAACTCCCATTCCCTGTCTCCCTGTGCCGCTGGGAGGGAGGAGGTAGAGCTCAGGAAGGAGGGAGGGGCTGGGGAAAGGTGTTTTTTAGGACTTATTTTACTTCTCATTATCCTGCTGTGACTTTGTGAGTAATAAATTCAATATCCCCAAGTTGAGTCAGTTTTTCCCAAGATAGTAACCAGTCAGTGGTCTCTCCCTGACATTGTTTCAACCCATGAACTCTTTGTTATATTTTCTCTCCCTTGTCTACTTGTGGAGCGGAGCGAGAGAGGGGCTTTGGTGGGTGTCTGACACTCAGGTGGGGTCAACCTACTACACTCACATTTGACATAAGTGATCCCAGCACTCTCAACCGGCATCTCAAAGTGTTGTTGGAAGAAACTAGGCTACAGGTGATTAGCTTAGACTCCTACCATGCCCTGAGATTTTCGCTATGCTTAACCAAAGTGACTGGATGTTCCACACACCCTCACTGAAGAGTTACAGAATTACAGGATGCTACACAACAAAAAGATAAAGCAACTTTTGGAGAATTAGAACAAAGCATCCTCCTCGTGCACTTTGTGTATTACTTCAGCCTTGTAAAAGATTGTTTTTCTGATTCATGCAATTTTTAGAAAGGCCAGTTTGTGTTTGACTTTTGGAAGAAACAGATTTCAACATGTGTCAAGTACTTTTAAACAAAATTCATCAGAAAGGATAACCTTGGACCTCCATTCAATATCTTAACATGCAGAGACCCTTTGATTCAAGTGATACCACTGTGAAATTGCATTTTGTCTAATTTCCAGGAGTATAAAGTATAAATATTTCCAGCAAAGCATTCTTAACATGTTTTGTTTGCTAAGTGTGTTTCTTCCTTTTTAGATCTTGTTCCTGTCGTAGGAAACCTTTTTTGTTTTAATGGAAAAACAAAATGGATAGATCACACAGATTTTCATTTCACCCACTCTGCAAACTCACAAAACTTACAATATAAGGTATTTTGACAAATCCTCAAGAATAATGTCTGAGAGCCTCTTTCTACAATATCATCCAAGAGTACTATTTTTGTCACTTCCTGTTTCTCACTACCCTGGAAAGAATTGTAAACATGACATTTTTCCTACTATATGTGCACTTTTAAATTCTGATCTCAGCAGGAGCCAGGAAAAGCACAAGTTCGCAAACCTAACTGCTGCACCATAATGGAAAATGAGATTTGCCACAAATGACCACTTAATTGCTATAGATTTATATTTCTGTACAAAATACTGTTATTCAAGGCTTTGAAGGAATTTTCAGAACATGAGGCTTATTTCTGACATCTGTTTTTGAATAGGATGAAACAGATCCTAGGTGTGTTTATTTCTTTCCACTGACTACAAAGTTATGACCAGCTCATATGCTGTACATGTTTACATGGCATATGTATCTACTTGGTCAGCTAAGTCCCATCTTCTTTGCTTACTTACAGGCAGAAACATCAGTCCGTATATTGATTTTTACCTTTATTCATCTTATTAGTACTATATTGCTTTCATTGAAAAAGACACATCTATTTTACATATATAACATTTTTCAAATACAGAAGGAGTTGCAACACCCTGTTTGCTTAACAACTGAATATAACATCTAACCTCCAACTAAGTAATCTCCATCCTACAAACCAATACATATATTAAACGGTACTAATTTTTCTGTATCACAGTCACAGTAATAGAATTATAGAACTGTTCAATTTGGAAAAGACTGCTAATTAGAGTCATTGAGTCCAACCATTAACCGAGCACTGCCCATCCACTGCTAAACCATGTCCCTAAACAGCATATCTATATGCCTTTCAAATGGTTCCAGAGATGGTGACACCACCACTTCCCTGGGTAGCGTATTTCAATGCCTGACCATCCTTTCAGGGGGCAAATTTTTCTTAATATCCAATCTAGACCACCACTGGCACAATTTAGGCCATTTTCTCTTTTGTCTCTTGTTACCTGAGATATTGATCTCCACCTTGACACAATCTCCTTTGAGGTAGTTGTAGAGAGCAGTAAGGCCCCCTTTGAAGCTCCTTTTCTCCAGGCTAAACAACCCCAGCTCCCTTAGGCACCCTCCAAACCCTTCCCCAACTTCATTGTCCTTCTCTGGATACAGTCCAGTACCTCAGTGTCTCTGTTGTACTGAGGGGCCCAAAAGTGAACACAAGATTTGAGGTCCGGCATCATCAGTGTTGAGTACAGAGGGATGCTCACCACCCTGGTCCTGCTGGACACTATTGCTGATATTAGCTATACTTTTTTTTTGTAGTTATCATTTTCCGAGAAATATTGTTTGTTTATCATTTTTAATTCTCTTTTCTTTACATGGCTTTAATGACAGAATCAGTTCCACATTGTGAAGAAAAGTCCTAAATATGTTTGACATGGTGTTTGCTGTATGGTATAATCACTAAATAAAAGTGTCTTCTCTCACTCACATAAGTGAAGGCAGAAAAATGACCCAAAGAAAAAAAAAAAGTTTATGACTGACAGAACAGAAAAAAAAATGCCCTTGTTGCAAAGGATGTTAGGACTGGCCACAGAATGTTTGTTCAGTCATATGGGCCTAATTCTCCAGCTCCTGGAAATCAAAGAAGAAAGTTCTGCAAAGCAGGATTTCTCCATTAGGAAAGACATGCCTCTGCACAGCTTGTCTACTGTAAGGGAAGGGTTTCTACTGAGTTTGTTACCCTGTGCTTAATTGGTAGCATCTTGTCAAAACAGATGTTCAATAAAGGTTTCAGGGAATGAAAACTGGGTAAAATGATCTTAAAAATCTTCATTAATACTGACTGACTTATGCATAAAAATAAATGGCTATATACTTTATTAAATAATAAAATGTTGGCCAGTTAGGAAAGGACACTGGTATTCTTGGGAAGATTTGAATGTCTTCCAAAACCAACCAGTGGAGTTGACTGTTGGCAACTTAATTGCAAAGGACATTTCCTTAGTAAATCAGAAATAGCATGCTTGAATTTGTACAAGTTAATTTCTGATTGAATTTACAGTACGTTAGGACAGATGCTTCCTCCTGTTTTTGCAGTGTGACTGAAATCTTGAGTAGAAATAAGAATAGTAACAAAAAGTGCTTGTCTCCATTCTTTTGTTTGTTTGTATAAAGGTAATGGGTACATTTTTAAAGCAGTTTTAATAAAGAAGTAATGCAAGTATTCTGCAATGAAAAAGGACCAGGCTGCCATGCTAATTTAAACCCTGGTGATATTAGGGCCACCAAAATAGTAGAGAAAACTATGACTGCATTTCTTAAACATGTGGAGGGAAGTCACATGCAGTTGGAATGTCTCTGCAATCTGGGTTTGCATTCAATCATCTGACTTCAACTAAAATTTTTCCACTAATAAAAATTCAAATGCTTCAGATTGGCTTCTGCTACAAAGAATGCACTAAAATCTTGGCTGTGATGGCATTCATAGGCATGGAAATATGCTTTATATAACCCTAAATTTCTAGAAAGTGAAAGCATTGGAGAAGCCTTTTCCCCCTTATTGAATTTTTAAACTTTTGGTTTCCTTTTTTTGTTTGGTTGGTTGGTTTTTTTTTTTTTAAGTGCTTATAGTGAAACAATTAGGACAAATTTTATTGATGTGAAAGTAATTTCAAAGAGAGAAATTCTTCATGAAAGATTTGTGATTTTGCAGTCTCAGTGTTGTCATATGAGAAGGCCAAACTGTGAAGAAAGTTAGTTAGCATTTTAAAAAAGTAATGGAAGTTATTTACTTAAACAATGAAAACCTTAAAATTAATTTTTCTGAAAATTTATACATTCAGCTTTTTGTATTTTTCTCTCTCTACAAATTTCATGAAATATTTTCTTTAACAGAGGAACTGGCAGATCTTTCACACAATCAGTGGTATCTGTAGCATATGCCAGTTGTGACTTTCAAGCAGTAAAATAATTATTCTGAACTGGCTCTACAATGTCCTGCTTCATGGTCTCTTTGATAAATCCTCTTGTTTATATAGGATCTTTATGATATGTCCCAGTTTTTAAGGCAGGGCTTTGTGTACAACACAACTGTAAAAAGTACAAGATATAGGACAGAAAGACTTTTAAATACAGAGCTAACAAGTGAATCATACATCTTAAATAAAACCCAACCTAAACCAACCAAACAAATAGCACCCCCAATGCTCCCCCAATACAAACAAATAAACAAACAAACAAACCAAAATCCAACAACACCAAAAAACCCCAAACCCAACAAAGCTAGTTTAAATTACTCCATCTTTTTCCAATTATAATCTGAAGATCTGGTCCAGCAAAGGTCTTAATTATGTGACGAATTGATAAATTCCATGAGATTATGTATGTGGTTAACTGCTTTGATGGATCCAAGACTTAAGCCTTAATGGTTAATTTTTGTTGTGGCATGTTTATAGTAGGGCCAAAACTAATTTAACTGTCTTATTTAATTTTTATATACAAATGTAAACATGGTGATTGCATTAAGAATCCTGTGGAAGAGTTATAGAAAGAATTTATTATCAAAACCTGTGAAGTATTTTCTAGTAAGTCTGCAAGTTGTGAATACAGAAGTATATAACTACTGCAAGCCTATTGTTGAGCATTTTTTAACTGTTTTGTAAAATAAAAAAGAACTGCATAAAATATATGAAAAAGACAAAAAATACAACATATATAAGAACAATTTTTATCTGTCTATTTAAAAGACAGTCTTCTCAAGGTAAACACAATGGTCTAGTGGCTGAAACCATTTGCTTAAATCATAACACACTGTTTTATTGATTAATTATGTTGCTGCCTTCATTACATCAAGAAATGTCTGACATGGATTTTGTAAAAGATTAATTGCATTGTAATGCCAAAGTATCACCATCTACAGAAAGCAATCCAGCATGAAGTAATAAGAAATAGCTAAAGAGATAATCAAAGATCAGGAGCAAAAAGATTTACAACATGACAATGTAACTTTCAGGTAAGCTAAAAAAAATCAATCCAGTCCCCACAGAAAGCCAAAAAAACCTCCATATTCACCAGAAACAGATCTTCCATCTTTAACCCAGTCTCTATCCCATTTTAATAAACCCATCTCAAATTTTATTGTTTTCTATCTTTTAAAGCTCTTTTTCTGATATTCTTGGAGTCTTCAATGCTTTAAGGTTTTGGAACTTTATGTTATACATTTGATACTTGAAAGTTGGAAAGAAAACACAAATTGCATACCAGTAGACTACAGTTCTTACACTTTCCTAGCATCTGACGATTGTGATTTCATAAGTACTGCATGCTTATATGAGCACTGTATATCTTCACAGAATTGATTTAAAGGCAAAACCCAAAACACTGGTATGAGAAATTACCTGAAGGAAAACATGGTGAACAAAATAAGTAATGATGATCAACAGAAACTGACTCCCATTGGAATTTGTTACATATTGAGAAATTCCATCAGTGTCTTGCTTTTCAGATCCAGTAATGAACTAAAAGAAAAGGCAAAAATGTTAGGGAATTTCCATAAAATATGAATTTGTAAAAAAAACCCAGACCAACAGAGAACACAGAAAAGTACAAAGAAGTCCCAAAGCTGTTAGATAAATGCATAGAGAACGACATCAGTAAAATTTAAGTTGATAGATATAAAGAAACTAATTCAAAAGTCCTGCACAACTGCAGAAGATAAACTGAAAAACAGGACTGCCAAAAGTAGCTCTGAGGTTATAGAGGTTATATTAGACAGTAAACATGACAGAGTAGGACTTTGCATTATGATACCGAAGGAAATCACCAATGAAATTTTAAAATGTCTCTATGTCGTGTCATGGAGGAGGAATATAATATCTATTTATCTTACCCTGTAGCATAAATACCTTGAATAGTTAGTTGAAATTTAGGGGGGTGTATTATAAAAAAAAATAGTAACTGGGCTGTATACAGAGATTAAAAACAAAACAAAACAAGGCAGTTGGAAAACTAACACATCAACTTGAAACATAGAATAAATTCCACTGAACACAAGGACACAGTTCACTTAGTTGAAAAATTCTTAAAGTTCTAATATTTATTTCTAGAGATAGATGAAATTTTGTGTTTGAGGTTTTATATTCTAGGAGGAATTTTTTATAGTGAATGATAGTACTTTGAGAAATATATGAAAAATGAAACTTTTAACTCATCATTTTGTGTTTGTTGTAAAAGAAAAATGACATGGAAACAAGAATGTGCAGACAAATAAACCCATATTTAGAAACCAGTCTTTTTAGTTATCATCTCTGCTTTTTCTGTGCATGCCCACTGAAATAAAAAATAATTTCTCTGCTTAGTACCTTGCAGCAGAAAACCCTGAGGGACTCACATAAACTTACTTTATTGAGGTGATAATCCAGACATTATCGTTGTTCTGATGGAAATAGGCATGATGACATACTGCAAGTACTAAGGGTGCATCACCACCTGAAAATTAGATGTTTCATGCTGATTAATCAAGAAGGTTAGAACTCAGATCCAAGAACAGAAACAAAAACAGGAAAATAAGGTCAGAACATTAGGGGAAAATTGGCAGAAACAACCATTTGGTGGTTTAATAGTGTCTGAAGGTGTAAAGACTGATCAAAGGTATATGGACAAAGTCTATCACACTGTACAGGAAAATGTGGATACAAAAATAAGAATAATAGATTTCAGGAAAATTCCCCCAGGAACATTTAAAACTAAACTATCTGTACCACAGGTGTCTTTGTGGTAAAGGGAAACTTTTGCACTGGATAAGGAAGGAACAAATAGAACTTTTTCATTATAGATGTCTGGGCTTGTGTGAAGATAAATTCGTTTATAAACCTGAGCTTTCTCAAGGATGCGTCTGCTGTCAATTGTTTCCCTTTCTCACTTAATATTCAGTCAGTGTGGCAAATAATCTAAATGTTTTTCTAATTGATGCAAGATTGTGTAATTTGTGTAATTGATTTGTGTAATTGTGTAATGTTGTAGATACACATGGTAAGCTGTGTATTTGAGAGGAGGAAGAACAAGAGAAATTGAGCTGGTAAGGGCAAATTCCTCAAATAAAAACAAAAGGGTCATGGTTTCACCTGTGGGGGAAGGGATGACATTGGCTTCTGCATTCCTTGGGCGGAAAAGTGTGATTCATCACTGCCTAGCATGTCCTGTGAGTATGCCACTTCATACGGCATTGGTGAAGAAACAACAGGGACAAAACACATTACAGCATTACAATATCATGTCAGTTCACTATCCTTCTGTGCTTGGCACTGGTGAGGCCACACTACAAATGCTGTGTTCAGTTTTGGGCCCTTCACTACAAGAAAAACATTGGACTGATGGAGCCTGAGAATGTCCAGAGAAGGGCAGCAAAGCTAGTGAAGGGCCTGGAGTACAAGTCTTTTGAGGAGTGTCTATGGGAGCTGGGGTTGTTTAGCCTGGAGAAAAGTAGGCTCAGGAGTGACCTTATTGCTCTCTACAACTACTCGAATGGAGATTGTAGTGAGGTGGGAGTCAGTCTCTTCTCCCAGGTAACAAGTGACAGGAAGAGAGGAAGCAGCCTGAACTTGTGCCGGGGGAGGTTTAGATTGGATATTAGAAATATTTCTTCCCTGAAAGAATGTTCAGGCATTTGGAATACCCAGCTCAGGGCAGTAGTGGAGTCACCATACCTGAAGGTATACAAAAGACATATGGATGTGGCACTTGGGGGTCTGTTTTAGTGGTGAACATGGTGATGATGGGTTAAACTAACCTTAAAAATTCTATGGGTCTACTAGAACAAGCACAGTTACAAGCACATGAAGCACATGTTTTTTTTTTGTTTTGTTTTTTTTTTTTTTTTTCTTAAAGCTGGTTCTTTTTGGATGCCAAGCTCCTGAATAAATATTTATGCGCCTTATCATAGAGGGCAAAACTGTTTAGTGTGTTTGCTTTCAGTTTGCTCTGTAAATACTGTGTATGGGATATACAGTTCAGGAGTCATGAAAATGAGCAGCTGAGAGGAGACCTACTCTTGTGCCTTGACCTGGCTGCTGCTGAAAGGGTCAGGGTGAGCAACTTGGAGGGGTGTAAGATACTATGAGAACAAAGGAACAGGCTCATAGATATGCCTTATTCATAACAAGGAAGTTAAACACCTGGAGAGTAGGAGGAAAAGGAAATGGCGTATCTTATTGTTACCAAGTAAGAGACAAACTATCTTCAACACCGAAGCACTGAGCTTTCTGCACTTACTTTTGTATTTCTGTATCCTCTATTTTTTGATTAAGGAGTGGTAAGTTGTTTGAGATATTTTAGTTTTGGTTTTGTTTAATTTAAACAAGCATATTTTTAGAGATTAAACAGTGTCAGTGTCATCTGCCACAATCACTTCAAAAGAAAGTGGGAAGTATGTGGTTCCACTCTGGTTGCTATAGGATACTATCACATCTAGTGCACTTACAACTCATGTTAAATTCATTGTAATTTGTGAAACCTAAGTAATTTAA
>VXBX01000790.1:213479-239027 GCA_013400415.1 Scytalopus superciliaris | reverse complement strand
TAAATAAATTAAAAAAAAAAAAAAGAAAAAAAAAAAAAAGGTGCATTTTCATTAAATGAGTCAAGGTAGATTTTGAGGCCCATGTCCAGGTATTTACATTTGAGGTATGTTGAGGTCAATTTGAGAGGTCAACTTTTATTCACTACCAATCATGGTAAAATGCAGTGAGTTTCACTCTTGAATCACCTTTCCATCCATGGAATAGTACAAAGTCAGTTAAATGAAGAACTCTGGTTGACATTCGTTGAGCAAATGTAGAAAAATTTAACACTATTACCTCCCAGAACATTTTGCATTTCACTCATTAGTCAGAGCTTTCTTCCCAGAGGTAGCAGAAGGCACATTGTGAATCACTCAGCTGCAAACACAACTAAGGCATCAATCTGTGAAATGGAACAGTTGAAATAAAAAAATATAGTGTGTTTTGGCTTCCCTACTAGGAGAGATTGCAACCTTTGGTGGTGCCAAGACTTGGCTGTAACAACACGTGTGAACACTACAGAGGACTTTGCCTGAGATTTTGTGTTCCCGGATGAGTCTGTTTTCTTTGAGTTGCATGAGAAGAGCAGCGTAAGAAGCTCTTAACTGGATCCTGTACTGCCCTACAGTAAGGTAGACAAGAACTATGTAAGAGTAGAACTTGTTATGGTGCAAATTGCTCTGCTTTCAATTTCTGCGTGATTAGTCTTGAAGTTGATAATTACTCTGCCACATAATCTCACAAGCAGCAGAGAAACTTCTTCATAAGGTCTTTGATGGTGACTTTGTATGAAAATCCACCATTCTTTGTTCATGGTGCTCGATTAATCTCCTGGTTTACATAGTGGTGTTTGTATATCTCTTTTTTTGAAAAGACCATAACTATTAACACATGTGAGTGACTATTATTTTAGCAAGTTATTTGCTTTAAAAATGGGCATTCATTCCCCAAATTCGCAAAATAAACTTTCTTAGAGAAGTACTTGCAAAGAGTGAATAAGAAGGGCACATGTACAGTGGTGCACTGGTGATCAAAAAATTTGCTACGAACATTCTTCAGAAAAAATCAGCAAGTGTTAGCAGATTTCCAGGTAGAAATAAGCATTCTTGTTCCTCAGTGAGTAGCAGCTCCAGTGAAACAAAGCAGTATGTGTACACATATACATAAATATTAAAAGTCAAGTCACTAAGTTAGCCATCTGCATCTCGTTGAAGATAATGAGGACCACGTGGCCAAGTCCCTGCTTGCAACATGGAAAATTTATCCTAACAGCCCTACGTAACATGAAAAAAATGTTAAATAATGAAACACTGATGATTTTAAAGACTTTTAAAATACGCACATCTTAGACAAGACAAATTTACGAAAATGTTGTAAAAACACCACAAACATATTGACTGTGCTTAAAGAAACTGTAATAAACAGCAACCACTATAATCTAAAAAGACATAATTTCCATTCCCCTATTAATTAATTATTAAAGACAAAGGATGGTCCTTTGCAGGGCTAGGAGTTGTACTCAATGATCCTTGTTGGTCCATTCCAACTCAGAACACTCTGTAACTCCATGACTATATAAATGGAAGTCTAAATCCACCCCACTGGAGTGACGCAGATTTTGAAGAACTGAAATGAGTGAAAGTGAGGAATTTTTGTAGATCTCTGCATGGTTTATACCATTCTACCTTTTAAATATCATTCTTTCAAACCTATGGAAGAGAAAGAAAGCAGAAAAACCCTTTTCTTTGTTTTACTTTTATTGTAGCATGAGGTGGAAATCAAATTTTCTGGAAAAAATGGATGATTATCCCAGCTTGTAACAAAATAAGTAAAATCATGGAGAAGATTAGAACATTTCTGTATATCAATCAACATTACCTCACTTGGTTAAAACTTGTTGCTAAACTTGGTGCTAATAACTCCAAGGGTCACAGGTTTAATCCCACATATGGGCCATTTATTTAAATGTTGGACACAATGACCATTGTGGGTCCCTTCCAACTCAGAACATTCTGTAACAGTCCTTACAAGGAGTCAAATGAGAGAATATAAGGAAAGTGTGAAAAGCCCCACATCTCTGGATAAAGATTCCTTTGTGCCTGTTTCTAATACAGCTCAAAGCTAACAGGTTCTTCAGCAAGGTTCATGACATATGAACTCATCTGTGTTGAAGCATGAGTTACCTGGCATTCAGACTGGAATCTGTAAGAGTTTCTCAAAGAGAAACTGATTTCCAGCAATTTTGATCCTTAACCAGGCAATGCCTGAACATTTGGATTGTTTTTAACTTCACAGGGAAGATCATCTTAGGCTGAAATAAAAAGACATGAGTGGCTTTCCCCACATAATTTTACCAGACATTTAAAGGATTTAGTTTAAAAACTGGTCCCTGATTGACTTTCTTGTCCTTTTTATGCACTAAGCATATATAGGTTCAAACCATGCTTTTAATTTTAATTCTATCTAATCTCTGATAGTGTATGACTGGCCATGCAACCAAGTGATCAGCTTACAGATACAATCTCAGTGATATATGTACTGTACACTTCAGCCACCTGAAAGTTCAAATACAAGGAAAGTTGACTGTTATGTCCTTCTTTCTTGCACTGCAAAGCCCTTACAGTTTTGCTTTGGTAGATATGAAACAAATTATTTTCCTGGGTGGTAGAAATTTGGGCTGGCAGTCACTCTGCTGAGTGATATTTTGATGAACCATTTAAGTTCTCTGGAAATATGAAAAAGTTACATCACGCAGAAAGCTGTATTCATGCATATAACAATGCACATATGACTGTACAAAAAAAGGGCTGCATTCTTTTTGCAGCATGGTGTTCATTATATAAGCCATAAGCAGTGCAGTAGTTGTCTGACACCCTTTGTTTAATATTTAATAATTACCATGCATCTGGTTCTACTCCTCTGTTACTTGCTAGTTATAAAAGACAAGTACTTTGTCTCTTTCTACAAAGTATATTTTTTTCTTTTTTAATTTAACACTTTTTCCTTTAACCTATGGGTTCATCATACTCAAAAAGAAAGAGTTCTTGAAGTGTGTTAGGCTGAAATTGTGATCTCTTTGGATACCTGACCTTGGAAAAAGTAGCATTTTCCTTAGTCAGGATGGACTATGATTTTTCCACTTTGCTTTGGCAGACTCCTTATAGTACAATACACGCATGCTTTACCACAATTACCCACTATCAGTTGTAAAGCATCAGTCTCTATTCTGAACTTAGGTGTCCACAATGCATGTAATATAAGATGTAAAATTACACAGTGCTGAAATTGATGTAAGAGTACTTTTAATCTTTGACCTATACAATAAACTGGTGCTTTGAGACTAAAAGTTCATCTAAGCCCCAGGTTATTGTCAGAGAGACACCTCAAACAAATAAACGAATGACATTATTTATGCTGGTTTTTTTCATGATGACTAGATATTAGGTTTGTTTTGGGGAAATATGCACAATCTTTCTCATTGGCTTCACTTGCTCCAAACATAAGATTTTCAAAATCTCAGTCACTGAAACAGAAGCATGCATGTGATTTCCTACCACACTGACAAGGATTTGATTTCTTTCCTGAAATTCAAGTTAAATCTGGCAACATCTTTTCACTTGAAAAGTAGCTCCAGTTAGAAGAGTACTCTCATGTTCTTCAAAATCTCCTTTTTCATGTTATTCTTACTTTTGTAATCATTCAGAAATCAATATTACTCTTTAGAAGCCTGGTGTTGCAGGAAAAGCCATAAGATGGGGAAAATGGCTTATTAAACATAAAATAGGGAAGGTTTACTTAATTAGTGAGATAAACTCATATTACAGCTATCAATTAACTATATGTGTCAAGACATACATATCTATGCACATATAAATGTATTCTGTGTCTTTGACCAAGCCATAAGCTTTATGAATCCTAAAAAATCATGCTCCAGTCTGGTATACTCAGGTTACCCAGGCAGAGTGATATCAGTTCAGAGCAGTATCTAACTCAGTGATATCTAAGTAACTGTCATTGCTATCTTTTTCTTTTAAATATATTTTACCAAGTTTTTAAGGTCATAAAGCAACTCTGCGGTCTAATATCCACTCCAGCATAACATGGACAGAAAAAAATAAAAATGTATTACTGTCTTTATCTTCTATGAAGTGAGGCACGAAAGCTGGGAAAAGTTCATAGATTTCAGATGGAAATCACTTTGGTTATTGCAGAAAAGACTCTGCAGTACATTTGCAAGCCAACATATACCTCCAGACCCAACAAACACCAGGACACGAATTTATGCAGTGTTACATGGTTACTTAGGGATAAGACTCTCTGAACACATGCCTTTATGAGATTTCCTGTGGGTTTGTCATCTCTTGTCATTTTTTTTTTTATTTTTTTTTTCCCCCCAGAAGAAACAAATATAGGCATAATTATCTGTGTTGATATGTATTTTGGGATTGTTCCACATCACGCTGAAGTAAGTCAAAAGACTTCTGCTGAATTCTGCAAGTCCCTCAGTAGGCACTGTTTCCTTTCATTACATTATATTTGTTAATGTCTTCCTACATTTTATTATTCTGGACAACTTTTTAATGCATACTTGTCATAGTTTCTCATAAAAGTAACATTTTCAAGCACTCTGCTTACCTGACTACCATTACAGTTCCAAACATCTATCACACTCATGGCAACTGTACTCATAAATTGTCATACAATCTAGACAGCTGGTAGTCCTACTACCACCTTTGTGAACAACCAAAGATTTGGAAATATACAGAGGACTCAAAAAACTGGGGAGACTCTTTTGATAGCTCAGAACAAGGTACATTTTCTTGCAAAGAAATTTGACAGGAATAGACACAACACAACCAATTCAAAGTCCCATAGAATCCTAGAATATTAAGGGTTTGGAATGGACCTTAAAAATCATCTGATCCCAGTTCCCGTGCTATGGGCAGATACCTCCCAATAGACCAGGTTGCTCAGTGCCCCATCCAGCCAGGCCTTAAACACTGCCAGGGTTGGGGTATCCACACACTCCCTGGGCAGCCTGTTCTAGTGTTTCACCATGATCACAATAAAGAATTTCACAGGGGAGATGCTCCAGTCCTCTTACCAGCTTTGAAACCCTCCTCTGGACTTGCTCCTACAGTTACATGTCTTTCATATGCTGGAGGCACCAGAGCTGGTCATAGTACTCTGTGGTACTCCATGGGTCTCACAAGAGCAGAGTAGAAGGGGAGAATCACCTTCAGCCTGAGGGTCATAGTCCTTTTGATGTGGCCCAGGATTCTATGCTGAGATGTGACCGCATTCACATTAATGTGGTTCCCTCACTTTATTCAGGATATCTGGGAAGAAAACGAGACTGTGCAGCTCTGCGAGTGTCACAACATTGGGATGCATTGGTCCTATTTTATGTGAACTGCATAGTGAGCCAGAATAGTATTAACCACCTACACTTTGTTTAAATCTGGTTTATTGTAACCATATGGAGGCAGAGCGTAAGCTCTGAGCATAACCTGTGGCTGTTTGGGACCCATGGAAAATCAGCAGCTGTACTCAACTATGAGCAGGTTGTCATGCTGGGGATTGTTAATAATGGTCTATCACACACCTTTACTCCTCAGTGAATCCATACGTGATTATCCTAAAGAAAAAAAAAAAAAAAGAAGGCAACAAGAGGCAACTCAACCTTTGGAAGCATGTAGACCTGGATCTGAAAACTACTTTTCTAATACGATCCATAAGTGAAACAGAAGATTGTGTTATATTGAAGCTGTGAACTTCAAACAGAAGTCCTTTATCCATAAAATAGATACAGTTCATGCTTGAAATATTATACGAAAAAATAAAATGGTAGTCTGATATCAAACTGCTATTGTGTCTGTGTACTGACAGTGGCTGAGTACCAGAAAAGGACAAGTCATGGCGAAAATAAGAAGCTTACTTTTTTTTCCCTACACCTTGATGAGAAATATATGTGGGGTTTTTTAAACCAACACATAAATAAAGGAGAAATATCTGTTTACATTTAAATTGCATAGTTAAATTAAGGACATGCCATAACAGATTCAGTAGATTTGAAGGACAGATTATATTAGATATATATTATTAATAAACTAATAGAGATACAATTATTTTAAATAAGTATTATATTTCCAATAAGATGTGCAATAATNGGGAAGCATTGGTGCAGTCATTTTGTGATGTCCAGTGTATATATCTGAGATGTTTCTGTAATATGACACAGAATGGATTTGTCCATGCACTTGAAAAAGAGTTAGTTCATGGGAAGAGAAGAATCAGTGTATATTAATATGAAATAACAGAACAACATATTTCTAGTACAAGTAATGTGAATTTCTGTTTTTCTGCAGATTAACCACCAATGACAAAAACCATATGATGTAGTCAGCATTTACAGTGAAGATGAAAGAGTGTGAAGCCACATTCTAAAGGTTAAACTTGGACAAACTTGCCTTTAAACTTTTAAAGACACTACATGGAGCCATGGAGAAATTGTCTCATTTCTTTTTCACCTCATGAATGCTTTTCCCCTGTTCTTTAGCACTATGCAGGGATTTAAGATTTAGCATCATTCATTTTGTAAAACATGAAGGCAGCAAAGCCTCCACTATTGCACTAAGCCTAGGATCAGAAAAAAACAAAATAATCTATATCTGAATCTCTTTGACAATAACACAAACACTAATATTTTTGCTTGTGGCAAGCATTAGTAATTTTGCAAATTATACTTTTCATTTATATGTGCTAGTTACCATTTTAAAATTTCAACTTAAAAAAGAATCTCAAGATGGTGTGAAGTAGTTCTGCAACATTGAAAATATCTGGGTTTTGTCTGATTGTACAATGCAAAGACATATCTCCTGCCTGTTTGACTTTTCTGTAGTACATGACAAGAATCCATCAGCAAAAATAAGGTTCGACACCAGAATTAAATGACAAACAGCATTATCTTCATGTACATAATGGATCTTTTATAAAGAGAGAATTTCTTTTTTTTTTAGACTTAGAGAGATTAAGGTCACATCACAGTATGTTAAAATACACAAACCTTGATAATCTTTGGCAGATTTATTACCTACCACACACTCACAGATCCCTGTGAATCTTTGTAATTCTTAGTATGAACAGCTGGTAGTAAATAACCAAATATAAAGTGCTTGATGAAAAGAGAAAGATACCTTCTTATACTCCCAGTGAGGTTCTTCACTGGAAAGCTAATCAAAGAATGATTCACAAGAAAAGTTAAAAACAATGTTCAGTTTGTTTTTGCAGATGTTCCAACTTTTAAGCTTTAATTTGTAGTGTGAATATTTCAGTAAAACAACAAATATTAGGGTTTGAGCTTGATCATTTTTATCAAGAACTTCTAGTTTATTTTTCTTAAACCCATCTGATTTAGGAACGTTTTCTGTTTGCAAATACTTCAGAGTCAGCTAGCTGCAGAAGAGAAAGATGTAAAACATTACAGGGTAGAAGAAAGAAAGAAGAGTAAAATCTTAATAAAGTATTAGGTAGCATTAACTAAATGTGTGGGGTTATTTGATTTTGGTTTATATATACTCATTGTATTTAAGTTGTGAGAGGTTTTTGTTGGAATCTTGGAAGGAAGGCCTTGCAAGAAAGTCCTTGGGTGTTTTTTCAATGCTTTCTAGAGCTGGGTTGTTGACAAACATCCTTTCTTTACCTGTAAGTCTTTAAATCTTGTTTATCTGCAACAATTGCTCACATGAACAGAGTGAATATCGTATTCCCAGCATGGTGCAGGGAACTGAACTAAGGCAGCCCTGTAGAGCTTGTGGAGGGCAATTGAACTGTATTTGCTATTTTTGTAGTCTTTGTCACTGGCTCAGGACAAATTGCAGCCAGGCCTACTGAAGGAGTGGTATTTGGAGGGAGACAGTGTGCAAGTGCAGGAAGCTGGATTTCATACACTTGCTCACAACAGTCATGTTTTGCCTCCTTTCAGGACTTCAGATGGATTGGCAGTATGTAAAGTCCTGAAGGCAGAGTATGTACACACATTATAGCCTCATTTGGTGACAAAATCATATTCGCACATATTTTGAAGTGCTTTTTAAGTTCAGCAAAACTCTTTGTTTGTGCAACCTACACTTTTTATCATCTGCAGTTTGGTAAATGATGACCTCATTTCCAGCTGTCTTTATCATTTGTCACTTAGCAAAAGCAAGGCAGATCTGGGAACAAAGCTGTGGCACTATCAGAAATGCTTAATAGTACAGAACACAACATGCATTTCTCAAGATTCAGAAGCAATATCAGTTGCTTCTTCTCTTGTTTATACTGCCTTCAAAGAAGGTGCTGAATCAAGTTCAAAGTGCATATTACTGTCTTTTAAGCCTTCAAGAGGTCCATGGCATAAAAATTAACTGAAATTACAAGATGTAGATTTTCACTCTTTTGAAAGAGTAAAGGCAATGGCAAAATACACTTTTGCAAGACAAAAAGGTTTTCTCAGAGACTAGAATGTACTCCCTGGGCAAAGAAGGGTTCTTAAAAACTGCTTTCAATAACCTCCTCCCTTTGTCCTCTGTGTTTACTGTAAACTCACATCCCAAAACCAAAATAACCTTATCTGTTGTTCTTCCCTTGGGAAGGCAAAAGAAACCACAGATAGGGCTGCCATATAGAGCAGCTGGGTGGATCCAAGTATTGAGGTAATAATAACAGAACAGGGATAAGTTGAACAGAATGCAATAGCATAGCAATCCCATCCACAGGGAATGGTCTCTTTTTGGCTCACCTACAAGGTATGGGAAAAGCACAGTTAGACCTCTTGCTACAGCTCTGCATGCTTGAAATTAAACTCCATTCTGTACTCATGTCCAAGATCACTCTGAACCTATCTAGCTGTAAATGAGTAGTTAATCAGTGATCGAGTGTCTAAGACACTTGGTTATGTTGGCTAATTGCCTGGACACTTTGTCTGGGGAAATCATATAAATGTGTTGGGCAATGGATTGCCTAAACACAGATGGACTTCTGAGCCTGAGCCTCAGACCTCATCATTGGTGTCAGTCCCTGTGTGACTTTTACATTATCTGAGCCATATACTTAACTTAATTAAGCAAATTACTCTATTTTTCATCTACTGAGAATCTGACCCATTTCTTTCTGCCTTATCATTGCTTGCTAGATTCCTGGAAGCAATTTTCAAAAGCATATCCCCATCATCAATAGCAATATGGGGTTATGAAATTATAGCTGATGAGAAGAGATGCTAAATTAACATTAAGGGCATTTTTATATTTGAATCTCTAGAAACTCATTGGACAAAACATAATATATCAGAAAAATTCCATATGAGTTTTTTTTGTCTCACCAGATATAGGAGTGGAGCTGCAGATAATATTCTTTGGCTATTGAATGATTTGAACTCATTTTTCAACAAGTAAAATCAATCTTTATAGGCAAAAATTTCACTGATTTAAAGCAAGGGAACATAACAGAAAATACACATTCAGATTAATCAGCTTTTAGTCCTGGACATAAGGATAGTTAATCACCTGTACAGTTACTTTTCAGAGCACATCAAAAGAAAATGGTTAATACTTTTTTTTAGTCACTTCAGTTTCTTAATAGTGCTGTTGCTTGGCTGAACAACTGGACTACTGCAGAGTGAAATCTAAATATTTCCGTTACTAAAGGATAGCATTAAATTGGTGCTCACATAAGCAAGGGCTTGTTCAGCTGGACTGAAGTATGACTTGGTGTCACAAATCTCAGTAACAGTCACGGTAACTCTGAATCTGGAATTATGTAGATCATATAGCAGCCATTGTTCAGGACTCCGCTTTGTCCCAAAGTTTGCCCTTATTAGTGTAAAGTAATTAAGTTAGAGGCAAAGGATTATTCACTGAACCCTTTTACTGTGTCTTGCTTCCCAGCGTGTTCTTTGGTTTGTATTCTGTTATGCCATCTCCTCCTATGCATATGCCTCAGCTTTGTGCAACTCCTTGAGCACAGTAAGCCATGGGTCTTGCATGCTAATTATTAGCTATTTCCTCTTACCTTAGAAATAAGAATGGAAGAAAGCAAGCCTGCAATCTGAACTTGTTTTACTTACTTTCTTCAAGATTTCATTGTTCATTTTCAGAGTGGAAGTGCCTTTTTATTCACACAGAAAGCATCTTATGTTGAGTCTTTTGGTTCTTCTCCCAAACCAGCTTTTAAACCACATATTTGAATTCATTCCAATAGTGTCATTTTAAGCTCCTTTCTTTGTTCTTTCCATTCTTTATCCTCCACTTGAGTTGCTGACTCTCTGGTCATTTTCTGTTGGCAACAATAAAAAATATATGTGTGTATATAAGTTGCCAGAATGATTAATTCTTCATGACTGTTTCCTCTCATCTTCATTTCCATTTTCCCAAGCCTTTCCATATGTCCTTCAATGTTTCATTTCAATAATTAAATTTTCCAAGCTGGCCTATAACGCAAAGACCATCGCTACAGTTTTTTTTTTCCCCTCTTTCTCCTTCTCTTCCTCTTTCTTTCCCTTGGCATGGTGGGAGTCAGTATTTCTACAAAAGTCTGCCTCAGACACTGGGCTCTGTGCCTTTGGGAGAGTGAAACAATGTTGGGAGTCACTGAGAAGCTGTGTTTGCCAGGGAAACCATCTATTTCAAGTGTTCCTGTTCCACTGTTATTTTTCCCCCTCTGGATTCTTTTGATGGTTTCCAGGCATTTGGCTGTTTTATTTTCTGTTACTACTAGGAAGCATCATCAAAATGGAGAAGTAAAAAAATCTGCCCATCATTTTAGTTCTATTCAATTTGATTGTAGAGTGAGAATGAGTAGCAAAAACATCTAATGGATGTACAGTTTAATTATATCTAGACTGAAACAAAATTGATATCAAAATCCTCTAATGCTGAAAACGAAAGTTGTAGGGGGGTTAATTTTTTAAATCATAAATTCATTATCAAAAGAGTAATTTTCATCATATGTTGGCAACTGGTGCAATTATGTGATTCTTGTGTTACTTTTCTGTAGATTGTTCTATTACTAAGCTCATTAGACTATGTGAATACAGGGCTATTAAAAGGACAAGCAAGACTACATGTTAATTTACAATGCATCCACTTTCCTGTCCCATTCATTATGGTTTGAGGCTTATATTTTTTTTATTCATGTTTTCACTGCAGGTGTCCTGCATATAATTGTTACTCTCAAAAGGTCAGAGTTCTTGGTGGAAGCTGTGTTTTGTATACCAACACATCAGCAACACCAATATCCATCAGACTCCGAAAATAAATGTTCTGACAAGGAAGAGGAATTGTAACTCATCTTTTCCACTTAACTGAGTTGTCAGAAATTGTTCTGGACAAGAAAATTCAACACCAAATGCCTACAGCAAATCACATCCTGAGATAGGCTGAGGGACCAGGACATACCACGCATTTAAGCAACCAAATCCTATATGCAGTGTCCTCATAGATCCCCATCCTTTCACCAGGTGATAAAACAGTTCTGGTTTCATTCAACCTTGATGTTCAGGCTGAACAGTTTAACCTATATTGTTAGAAAGGAGCACTGAAACTGCAGATGGATTTGCAGCATTTATACGATCAGGGCTAGTTCTGGAGAACTTAATGTTTAATCATTAGTATATTACAAAATATTGCTGACCACCTACTAGCCACAGCTTACTTTTAAAGGTTTAGGTGAATTCTGGTATTTGAATCCCTCTTCCAGTGAGAGTGTCAATGATGGGTTAGTCTGCTATGATCTTCACTGTCCTTCTCCCCCCCCCAAACATATTTGTATGCATAGCCAACTCACATTTAAAAGCAAGCAAACTCCTCTCAATTACAGGTAAGCTGCCATCTAGCTCTTTCCCCTGTATTTAAGGACCCTTCCTTTTCCCAGGAGTTAGTTACAGGAGATGTGTACCAAATGCACAAGACAGATCCCTCATAACCATTTCTTCCTGTCAATCTGGCCCCATGCCCTTTCTTTGAAATTTCTGATCTTTTCCTTTGCAAGTGACGCACTTACTTGGGTACCTGGATGCTGTTCTGCACTTGGCAGTGGCAGCCTACCAGGATGCAGCACAGTGGAGCTTTACCAGGGTAATGACAGCCTGCTCCATTCACTTCTCTCCCCTTGCAACACAATTTTAACACAGCTCCTTGTGATCAGACATGTCCTGGTGCAAGAAGTACCTCTAGGATTTAGGCTGCTACTCTTCTGACTCTCCTCACTCAAATTTAGTTAACTTGTTCTTTTTCCTTCCCTCTCCTTCCCTTCCCACTCTCTCTTCCCTTCTTTTCTTTTCTCCCTCATTGTCTATTGTTCTCCCTTTTCCTTTTTCTTCTGCTTATTCTCCTTCCACTTTTTCTTCCTCTTAATTTTTTTTTCTTTTTCTTTCTCTTCTCTCTTTTCCTGCTTCTACTTCACAAAAGGGACTTAGAAGGGTCAGAGAAAACATCTCACAATTACTTTGGTCACTATTGTCCTTTATTATAAGATTCCTAGCAATGAAAGCATGATACTCCCCAGATTCAGTAAACTAGGGTGCTGCTTGAATTAGAGTATCTTATCTTAAATTGTGAATCACAGACTTGTCTGAAGATGCAATTTCAGTTTCAAGCTTTTATGTTTCAGATTGACTTCAGTTGATTAAAAATGTGGTTCTTAAACTGAAATAACAATCCATGTGGGTTGTATACCAGTTGAAGTGCAACTTTCTCACTCAGACAAGTTTATGAATATAGAATTAACAGTTGTTGTAGCTTTATATCCTCTTGGGAACAAATACAGAAAGAGATTTTGGCATAAAATACCCAAAACAAGGGCAGAAAAACATTTCTTTCATCAATATGTTATCATATTTTTTTATTTCCTATGAATATTCAAAGAACAAAACTAGAATTCTGGGGAAGAATGGTCATGAAATTTTTAATGCAAAAAGAGGAAAAATGCATCAAATCTCCATGTTTCATTTTCAAAAGTATGTATGAATCTTTACTTGGTGCCTTTTCCCCCTGCTTCACTCCTGATGCATTCAACAACTCTCATTGGAGTGAATGAGTTTCTGCCCCTCTGAGCAAAGACAGGGTCAGCAACACCCAAGTCTGGTTGCAGAGTGCCCTGAATGCTGCCTTTACAGCCCCAGCTCACATCCTCCTGATTCCTCAAAATCAGGCCATCCAGAGTGTCTCCTGGGTGTCCAGCCCCTCTCCATCACTCTTCACAATCAGCCTCGCCTTCCTTCCTGCTGACCCTCACCACGGTGTCAGAACCAGAAATGTTCCCCCAGAGCTTGCTAGCTTTGCACCCCATGGCCACAGAGCATATTTAAAAAAAAAAAAAAAAAAAAATAAAAAAAAAAAAAAAAAAAAAAAAAAAAAAAAAAGTGAAAAAGCCCAAATAACACCCTGTTGCTGACTGGGATGGTGATGAATCGTGTCATAGTTCAGAGCACTGTTGTCACTCTGGCACCAAGTCACCGTGCTCAGTCTCTGCCAACGCGGGTGTCAGCTGGTGAATTATAACATTGGCAGACAGGACAGAGATAAGCAAAAAACACAATGACAGCTGCTACACAGAACTAGTCTTTCTGGCCTGCTGAATACAGTAATACATTGTGTAAATAAAGACAGACAGTTTCATTATGCAATTGTCTGTTATTGGGTCTCTGCTGAAGAAGTACTATTGATTCAGGAAACTATACCCAAGCTCATCAGGCTAATGTGTTCTTGCTTTTGGACTCCCAGTGTAGTAAGAAATATAGTAATGTAACTCTCTAACAATACTTCTACAGAAATATGTGCTCAATGGAGAAAGAAGGACCTAGTGATAATCTAGTAATTTAGTTTCTGATAAATGCTTCTTACATCTGAGTCCAGAGCAAAACATGAAAATAGATACACTCACCTTGCTTGGCAAATTTAAGATGTAACAGGAGTTAACAAATAATCTCTATATAGAGATACCACTGTACCTCCAGCAGTGCAAATCAGCAAATCATTTCTTTTCTGTTTTATTTTAGCCCAATTGGTAAAGAAGAACCAAATGGCAAAATTATAATAGACAAACCACAGAAATAAGCTGAAGTTATGATACTTTCAGATAATTATATTTTCAAACGATACAGGGGGTCACTTTAGAATGTGAAATGCAAGAAGGCAGCATTTAAACAATCTTTCAAATGACCCCATTCACCTTTTACTTTAACCTGAGATCACTGAGCCCTTTAACTGAACAAAATGAAGTGAGAAATGACTGCAAAAATATTCTCATGGGTGAAAAGCAGATGAAACTATTCATTTTGCAAATAAAGGAAGGGAAAGTTAAATCAGAAGCATATTGTGCTGGATATTGCAGGACATCCGTCTTTGTAAGTAATAGGGAGTAGAAGATTTTTAAACTTAAAAAAAAGTAAGACTATAAATAAACTGTAAAGAAAAGGGTAAGCAGTGTTGTTCTCAGCAGGAATTAGTCAACTGTCCAAAGCTCATGAGAATGATTCCAGTCTTCAAGGGGCAATTGTATCTGAACTGGCTCAGCTATACATTTGCTGGGATCCTGGAAGCAGTTGTGTGAACTGTGAACAGAATATTGAGAAGGGAGAAATTGTGTGGGAAGCTACTCCTGACTCCTAAACTGAATATTTTTTTTTTTATTTTTTTAATTTTAAATGTGAGGAAGACATGGGGAAGGCCACAGCTTATTTTAAGCCCCTTTTAGGTTACCTTGCACTCTCATAGGAGGTTATCAGCATTATGCAGTTGTTCTAAAAATATGATTGCCTGAACAGGTCAAGTCAAATTGTTTGCATAGGTGCGTTGCTAACCAAGGAGTAGCATAATGATGAGCAAAAGCCTTCCTGAATCTTTTTGCAAGCTCTTTGCTACTGCACTGTGGTTTATGAATGAGCTCTTATCTAGCCATCTCACAGCCTGTGTGGGAAGTATGCAACCATCTGACTTCACCTGAACCCTAGCTGACCTCTGCTGGAAAAATATTACAGGTATGAAATGGCACAAACAATTTTGGAGCTGAGGTTTCTATTTAATAATTAAAGGATATGTAATAATGCCAGAGGGAGACCTTGGCCAAAATAAGACAATAATGTTTTAAACACTTGTAAAACCACAGTCTGCTCCATTTGGGGTTGAACATCATCAGTTTGTGGTTCAGTTGCTCTACTATTTCAGTTATGTGAGTAAATTCACATTACAGGCAGCATTTTTCCTATGAATGTCTCTGGGATGCTTTCTTGTTAATTAATTTTAATGACATTGCAACCATTAAATTAGGAATTGAAAGCCTTTCAGAAAAATGCAACAGTTTTAAGAGCTGAAAAATCTATTACTGCATCTCTGTCAGATGTTTTCTGGAATAAATTATTCTAATTCTAGGAAGACATAACTATTATTAACATACATTAAGCAAGTGAGTGAATCAATAAGCTTGTTAAGGATTCATTAATCCAATAATTTAAGTCTTCATTCTGTTTATCTTGTCAGTTTCAGTGGGCTTGGCTCAATTACATTTTAGGTTGTGATTGCTCTGAAATATGGTCAACAGTTTGCAAACCCAAAAAGAACAAGATTATTGGTAATACTACGTAACCTAAATCTTCAACATTTTGAATAGTAATCACTCTGTTGGAATCCAGTCAAACAGAACCTGATATGGCTATGCTGTCCACCTTTACCACTTACTGAAAACATAGAAGTAATGATAGTATTGAAAGGAAAAATAAGCAAGACTCAGCAAATAAGTTCTATAACTAATATAAATAGAGAATATTTGCTGTCTAGAAAACCCAGGTTTTCTAACCAGTAGGTTTAGAGTGCTTACAAGAGCTGCAGGAACATTGCTGCAGGATCTTGTGGGGGGCTGAAAGTTTCCTTTGCATACATATTCTTTGCAACCAACAGCACCCTTCTCCCATGCCTGCTGCAATGTTGCTAGAGGTCCTTGTCTAGAAACCAGGTGGTGAGCTCTGCATGCTTCCACCCACCTCCTCCTGCAATGGGAGCTAGACTCCCATTCAGGTGATCATGACAGGGGAAAAAAAAAGGATGCAGAGACTGATTGCTTTGGTAATATGTACTATTTGAATGACTGGACTCTGCCTTTTCTAGTACAGTCAGACACAATATAATGGCTGTAGTAATTCTGTTACCCTGCCATACTCTGCTCTGAGTAGGGCACACTTTCCCTAATCTAACTCAATTTAAATAAATATGTGCCCTGCATCATCACATGAGTGGTTTTCATCCACATGCCTATGCAACCATAAATTGGGCTTTGCAAAATGATTATTTCAGGATGTAAATAACTTGGTTAAGAAAATAAATGAACATAGGCACAATAATGTTTCTGAAAGTGGGATAATATCTTCTAGGGTCACAGAACTCTAGCCCTATCTAACAACTATTTTGGTTAAACATGGTATTCTTTTACTGTTGTTCTTGTTTTGTATATATACATCCAGGATGTGATATGCTTTCAATTAGCATCATACTGTAGTAATTTTGGACATGAACTCTAACAACTTTTGCAGCATTCCTAGAGCTGTAAGTGACTGGACCCTTAACTACTTGCCTTGAATGTAATAAAAATAATATATATATGTAAGCATTTTCTTATTTCTGCTGACTGCACCTTGATGAAGCTTTAAATACCATGTTATTTCTCTTACTGTTACCCTTCTATGATTTCACATCTGCAGAATGCGAGGCTGTGGTATACTATAAGAAAAGCTGTTCACAGGCATTTTCAACATTTGCAGAAGGTGGAAATCTCTAAAGATTTTTCTCTAGAAGCTGTAAAACAAGCCATTTGAAGAGCATTCTGTACTCTAAGACCCGAGCCTGTGGCTTCACAATTGACTTTCAAAACTCTTGTCTGTGTCTCAATAAATATAGTTTGAAGAGCTTACTGCAGCCTGAAGCTTGGTTTCCCCTTACTGCCCTGCCAGTTTGTGTCCACAGCATCCCTTGTACTCTTATAGTGCAAAACTGAACAGCATAACTACACTGCTTAGTTTGCAGCACAGATAGCTCAAATTACAGTAGAAGTTGACAACAACAGAAATCTACTACAAAATGGCAAAACTGTTCAAAGGAAAGCCAGAGAGGTGGCTGCTTGAGAGGTTGCCCAAGATGCACTTGTCTTGACGCCACTGTACTAGTACCTACATGTCCTTGCCTCAGTTATAACACAGCTATAATCTGGCCAGAAAGTTTCCTGCACCAAGGCAGGAAACCTAAACAGATTGATTTTCCCAATCCATCCAAATGCAAATTGTCCATTCTTCAAGCCAGATATTTCTAAAACTGATCATGACTTCAAAACCGCTTATTACAGCATAGCTGCAATGACTGTTCAGAAGTTCCTTCTTCTTTGCACTAGTATACATGCAAAATAATTGCAAATCCTCCCTTCTGCCCTTCCTCCCTTCCTTCCTTCCTTTATTTCTTCCAGGAGAAGTACATCATGAGGTAAAGGGGGAATGGGAAAAAAAAAATTGGTATCTTAGAAAAAAATAATAGCAAATTAAAATCCTAGTTAATATTTGAGGATCCCAGTAGTGTTTCAGGCCATGTCCTGAAACACCTTTTCCCTCCTACAGGTGTTGGGATCAAATCCCTAAACATATGCTCCCAGAAAATGATCTCTTTTTATTCTTTTTCTTCTTGTTGTTCTTCACTCTTGATTTATTACCCAAACAAACTTTTGGCTTTTTACAACTACCTCACTAAACTACATAATACATTCATCATATTGTGAAGTAAAAGCAGAAAATACGAAAGAACACCAGACTTTTCTGAAAATAGATGTCTGCTTTCTAGAGCCTGAATACTTCAGGTAGTCATCTCAGGAATTCAATATAATATGAAATACAATGGCTAGAAGATTGAAAGTTATTTCAAGCTTTGTTTAGGAATTCCCAAAGTATTGGGATCTCCTGGAGTCCACTGGAATAAATACAATACACACTAAAGTGTATACAAGTTAAAGCAAAATACATTGCTGAAAATAAAGTACAAACGTGAAAACATCACCTCTCTATTTCTTACCTGATACAGATCTCAAAGGAAGAACTTTTAAAATCATCCTAATCCTACTTTTCTCACTATAAAACTACGTTTAAGAGCATAGTTAATATTAAATATATTTGTAAAGTCTTTGGACTATAATAATAATCCATACAAAACATTATTTTTGACTTTCTAAATAAATATAAGCATATGTAACTGCATTATTTCTTGGACATGTAAAATTATATACTGATGGCAAGCAATTGACCTTCAAAATATTCCAGTAAGCTACATAAATTCTAGTATTTCTGTTATACAAAGGAGGCAGGTGGTGCTTGCATTTGCCATAATTTAACCAAAGACCTTTAAAATGCCAGCAGCAAGGCTTTATTTGAACCCTTATGCACTTTTGAACTTCAGCTTTAAACCACTTTATGCCCCATAGCAAAAAAATCATAAAAAAACCCCTTCTCTCTACCTCTTGCCATGGCTTTTCCTCCCTCATTCTTCTACTTCTCCTGTCCCTGTCCCTAGGCACCCTTCCTTACATCCGCTCTTACAACCAGTGTGAGATGTCTCACCACAGAAAACTGAAGTTATTTTTTATTAGGGTATAATCTATTGCTCACTGAAACAATGTCTCCACACATGAGTGAAAGTTGTTCCATTATAATTCTGCTTACTTTTGCTAGAGGAGAATCTTGCCCACTGTGTTTTGTCTTCTTGCTTGTTTAATGTATAGCAAGAAAATCACTATGGAGACTGTAATTTAGTAACTCCAAAAACATTTTCTTCCAACATCCTGAACTTGGCTCTGTGCTAAATCCTTCAATGTAAGAGACTAAGATACACTTGGGATTAATTTGGTCAAATAATGTCCTGTGTTTACTTGGAAATCTTGACCAAGATGAAACTGGAATTAAAAAATGAAGAAAACATCTTTGACAACACATGGTCCTAAAATATGTTTTTCATTTTCTGCTCATCTCTGAAATTCAGAAGAAGAAAATTCTAACTGCAGACAAGAACACAATCCGTTCTGACTCTAATTACTGAACCGATGAGATATCTGACGTGATCTTATCTGTGTCTGTTCATGACTGGATCGTAAAGCAAATACTGCGTGTTGCACAGTCCCATTTGCTAAATAAGAAAGCAGACATGAAGTCAGCCTCAGGGCTAATTTCTGATCTAGAAATAAAAGGCTGGGTACAGCACAAAATGTTTATGCCGAGGAACTGAGTTCTTGAGCCCCCTCTAAGCCCACACACAGTCAGAGGAATAAGGGACGGAAGATTTACCCTGAATTGCTTCTGTCCAACAGGCATAGGCTTGGGCTGTGAAGGGGTCCTGCGTGGGTAAGCCCTTGTCACAGTCTTATCTGCCCTGTTTCCAGTTGAGTAAACCTGTCACTGCAGTGTGACCCTGTTTTAGGGAGGGATTTCTGTGTGCTAGGTCTTCTGTCCTAGCACTCACCTTCCCTCCTGAAATAATACAGGCATGACACATCACTTTGCCTGAAATTCCTGCTAAATTTAGGAAGTCCCTAAAGCAGATACACAACCTGGGACCTGAGCTGGCTGTATTTATCTGAACTTTCCCACTGCCTTAATTTGATCTGAATGGTCACCAAGGCAGTTTGGATTTTAAATGACCTGATTTTAATATTGGTCAGTTATCTATTGTACCTATATGAAGATATGGGGAAAGATCAAAGATGCCTGTGGCTTGATCTAGCAAATATGACTTTTACACAGCAAAAAGAAAAAAAAAAAAAAGAGTGCAAGATCCCCATTTAGATGCTAAGAGTTTTGGTCAGGTCTACACCTCTTTTTATGATTTCTTTTCAGCCCAGAAGCTACCCTGAGGCAAGTAGTCCTTGTGTCTGAGTAAAGTGCCCTTGCTTTTATGTTAACAGAAACATTACAAGTTTTCTCGTTAGTGCCACTTGGCAGTGATTTTTAACAACAAGCTGTAGGCACAAGCAGCAATGGTGCTAATTTATTCCAATCAACAGTGTGTTTGGAGAGGTGAAACTAAGACGAAACTCCATCAATTTCCCCCATAATTAATAGCAATTATGCAGCCACCAAATTTAAAAGTGGTTCAAAATGCTTTATAACTGAGATGGGATTGAGTATTTCTCTGATGTCATTACATACAGGGGTTTTTGTTGGTTTTGTGGTTTTTTCAGGCGTTTTGTGGTTTTTTCAGACATTCAGTCCCTCCTGAGGCACCCTGTGCTGTAAACAGCTAGTCATACTCCTTGAAAAGCCTGTGAATGTACAGGTTTATAGGGTAGAGTGTCCTCCATCTCTACAAGCTTTCCTTTCACTTCTGAAACTGCTCTGTGCTTCTCCCTGCCATCGAACTGGTCTCCACCGTCTCTCTTATTTTTCCTCACTGGGGAACACCTCTTCAGAGACTGCATGAGGCTAGTGTTTTGACTGCTTTTCTCTCACCCCATATCACTCCCTGTGGGCTTTACAGTTTGGGACAGAGCTGCACTTGTTCCCCGAGCCCCCAGTTAGCCTTTAGCATTCGCAGAAGTGAGTCAGATCTAGCTTAAAGTGTTTGGAAGGAAGGGTGACTTGCCTAATGAGCAGTGCATTGTGGTGTAGACCGCAGCTATATGTTTTTTTAAACTCAGCAGGCAACCCAACCAATAGGTTTCAAGGCTGAAGTTCAAGGGAAGAGTGAAGAAGGATGGTCAGTGTCCTGAACAAAAACTGTGGGGTAAAGATTGTAAAATGACCTACAGGAAAAATACTTCATGGCTCTGCTAATAGATAAACATGCAGGAAAAGGAAGAGAAAAGACTGGGGAAGAGAGAGAAAGAGAAAATTAAAGACCAAAATATGTTAGGAAATTTGGAAGAACCAACAAAACAAACAAAAAAAAAAAAACAGCTGGAGGAATCATGAAAATTAAAATGAGAAGAAAATAAATTAATGAAAGAAATACAAGAAACAGTTATCCAACTTTGGTATTAATAATTGTTATTTATTAATATATGTAATATATTAATGCATTTCTACTGTATCGGCATTTTTCCATCAGTAAATCAGATGCTGAAAAATCAGAGTCTATATGAAATGCAGAGGAGTTTGTTACAGTCTTGTGCATTGAGACATGGAGATCTTCAGGACAACTGTACCCAGAGTGTCCTAAGTGTCATTTGTTGTATTTCTATTGCAACTTTTGCTTCAATTGCTCTACAGTTTGCAGCGTTGGTAACTGAACAAAAGCATGGAGAATATTCATATATAATTTATCTAGAGAAAGCTTAACATCCCTGGCCAGAAGCATAGGACTTCATACCTGTAAATGAGGATAGGGTGTCAAGCTGCCACCTGAAAACCAGAGAAACAACTTGTCTACTCTCCTTTCCTTGCACATTAGCCATCTTTTTTGTAATATCACATTTATTTTAAAAATACAAAAGCACCTCCTCAAATATGCTATTTCTTCAACTTCTCATCCCTGGTAGAAGCAGTGGGATATCATCCCTTGCTTCTTTGCTTTGCTTAGGCAATCCAATCACCATGTTTATGAGCTAGGAGAAAGAAAGAAAACGTGAGCAATAACACACTTGATTCCAGATATTATAAAGCACAGTCCAGACAGGGTAGCAAATAATGTAAAAGTTTAGAAAGCCAGTGTGCAGTGTTGCCTAGGCACAGCCCTGCCTATAGTTAATTTAAAGATACTTCTCTTTTCTGTGTATGCTCAGTGTCATCTCACCCATTGATGTGTGAATGTGTGTACCATTAAATGATGTATGTATTCTATAGAAATTATTATAATTCCTTGATTTTGTACCCCAAAACTAGTCTTTGCAGTGTGTGGTGTTACACTAGTATGATCAGATCTGCAGGATGCTTGAAGACTGCTAAATATAATTACTATTATTACTATCACGTGAAAACCCACACTGTGTATTTAGCTCTTCAGAAGGAGGCAGAGCTCCATGTTTTCACTCTTTTAAAAATATGTAGGTGCAAGGTTAAGAGTGTTGGGGTTAAAAGCAGTCAGAGACAGTGTATAGTAAATGGGCATACTTGGCAGAAAGTAGGGAAAGGACCTGGGAGCACAAACACAATAAACAGAGCCACAAAACTGTCAGCAAAATGTATTTCTGCAGTCAAACAGGAAAGTCACAGAAAATGTGCACAGGGACACAGAAAATAAGACGAAGGAAATCATTCCAGACACATATATGTGGTGTTACAGTCTAAAATGTGGGACTCTCATATCCAGTTTTGCACTCTGTATCACAGAGAAAATTTAAATATGTATATATTTAGTGTTGCTTGAGAATAGAATTCTCCTTTCTATGTCTGTTTAAATAAAGAACAGACTTTGTGCTCTGATAATTTGCTTCAGATATTTTGTGTCCTCTTTGCACCCTCTTATTAAAACATACTCTTTTATTTCCTTGGTTTGAGCAATAAAACCCTAAAAGCTACCAAAAAATAGCTAAAAATCCCTGTGTGTGAAGGGGTCCTGCTTCTCTACAGCCCCTGACACTTTACAGGACTTGTGCAAAATTATAAATCCTCAAATGCATCACTGCAGCATTTTAAAATATACAACTCTATTTAGAGCTTTACCAATATGTATCTTTAGTTACTTATGTTATTAACAGACTACATATACTGAAACTACAGGGCTTATAGAAGAAATGCCAGTCATCTTATTTATTTGGTATCATCTTTCATGTGGACAGACTTTCATTGTTCCCTTGTGTCAGTGCAATACTTTCTGAAGCTATAGATCACTTTCATGGTCCTGAATCATGTTTAGTCGTTTCTTACAAATCAAGTTACTAACAACTATAAAGCCTCATCATTTAGTGTCCATCTCAGTTCACTCATTTCAGACTGCTACTGGCCTCTGAGTTAATTATGGAAAATTTTATTGCTTCATTTGTGCTGTAACAGGGAAGATAAGGCTATTAAGGGAATTTGCCTTTCTCCAGTTGAATTTCAAGCTGTAGGACTACATCTGAATATGAGTGCTGTACTTACAAACTCCATGCGTGTAGTTCCATCCCTCTGAGATTCACAGGGACTTTTAGTTCTGGACAAACTGCCTGTCCATTAGCCGTATAGTCTCAGGATGCTTGGAAGCTCTTGAGTTACCTCATCAAATGTCCCACCTTGTCATTCTCTGTTACTTGGCAATATTTCATCCCTTCTTTCACTTCTTGTACTGACCCCATGCTAATATCATCCCCTGTATAGCCTTACCTGCATACTTGCACATCAAAACCACAGTGATTATGAAAAGGCATTAGACATGACTTTAGGTCCCATCTTTATCTAGTGAGAGCTAATATTACACAGCTGATTTCATGCCCTGATTTCAATGCATGCTAGTCTGCCTTCCCTCCCTGCACACCACCAGAACACATAGTGTCTGAACCATTGCTTGCAGAGAACTATTATTAAACTTGTGTTACTTGAAATGCAGAATTAATTTGCTGTAGAATTCAACTATTATCTATCTGGAAAAAAAAAAAGGCATTAGAAATAAGCTATGCACAAAATCAAAAAGCAACTTATCAGGGAATGCAAAAAGGTTATTTTAGTTTCTTATTTAGTAGTAAAATTTCAGGGGTAAAAATCTGACACTAACTGCGATTTTAGCTACAATTATTTTGGTCACTGCTTTCACCAAAGAAAATTCCAATATACATGGATACATGGTAGGTAGGAAGTCAAAATATGGGACACAGCTTTTTCTCATGTGTAGATGAAAAACTTTGGTCTTGCTGTAAATTAATTGAAATAGACATCTAATAAGTATTGTTCTGAGAATGCTTCAAATTAAAAACAATAGCTATTTTAAATAAGACAGAACTGAACTTCAGAGACAGCTTTTGGGTAGCCAGCTGTCTGCTTGTGTCAGCATTTGACTTTGCTGACGCTCTATCCAAGTGCTTTTGTGTATGGGCTCAGCTTTCTTTAAACACTGGTCAATTTAATCTTGGCTGAAAATACAACCACTAGGTCTATGATGACTGTTTGAGTTGGCTGCAGGGAAGAAGTCAGTTCCTGGCTATGTAGCGTTGACGGGAGGAAGATTAGACTCCATGTGTGAGGGTGTTCCCTGTATTTTTTAGGCATGATCACTTGAAAAACATCATGCCTAAGTAATGCTTACTAGTTAGGAATGTCCCGGTCATTTCCAAGGGGAAATGTGGATTTTGGAAGAGGATCTTATTTAGATTCCATGGGTTTTAAAGATGTGTCCTGACAAAAAAAAATGGGAGCTCCTTGCTGAAGTTTGGAAAAGGGTGAAATTAAACATCCAGTCAGGGCTGGATTATCATAATTTTTTTCTGCAGCTTGGATGAATAAACTGATATTTCACATATTCTGGCCATGGAACAAGACCCAAAACTGCCTGTAGAGGCTCCTATGATTTTGTTATTGTCAGGAGCAAATCAAAAGTCCAGTGAGGAATCAAAGCATCAACAGTACATATTGCAAGTATTCCTGGTACGAAATTAATTCTCCTGGGCAAAATGGACCTAATTCAAAACAAAATGAAAATGGAGATAGATAGAGGTAGAAACAAGTTTACCTTGTTACAATCTTCATTTCACTGTTAAAAGAATTGATACTAATACTAACAATAAACACAACGGCATGAGCCAAGTCTTAAGTTTTGCTTTTGGATCATGCACAGTCCAAAGCACATCCAGAGCACAACTGTGGTGCTTTCTAGTATAAAATTTGATATATTTAGATACCTATGTCCAAGTTTTCTTTCTTCACTCTGTTGTCGCATTTTCTTATATCAACAGATGGCCTGGAGCAATATTGGTAGATTAGTTTACAAATGGATGCAGTAGATTGTTACAGTTGCTTGTTTTGTCTCAGTTCTGAGCATTATTGTACCAATTTATCGTTCAGTAAAGAGAACGTACAGTTCCTACCAGGATTTTATAGAGTTTTTTACAAGGTAATTCAGTACTTTTTTCATGCTGGATTGGATCTTGTAAAGGCTATTGATCTTGAATGACTTTTTTCCCCCTCTGAGTTCTCTACAGTGTCTTCACTTTCCAGCATTAGTAGAAGTTTTCTCATAGGTGTCAAGGGACCTTACCACACCTGCTTCAGAGAGGTAACAGATTGGATTTGTTCCCCATTAAAAGTCAGTAGAAAGCAAGTCTAAGCTTTGGAGTAGAGGAGAAGTAAACAAAGAAAAAATAAAATAAAAAAAAATAATAAAATGACGACACCAAAAGACAAACAAACAAACCAAAAAAATCACCCCAAATATAATAGTAAATAATAAAAAAAAAACTGATAAGAAAAAACAATGTAGAAACAAAAACATCTCAATCCTGATTTGATGTGTTTTTGCTATTATGAGAAATTGATTTGGAATCGTCCTACTCAACTGAACACAACCTTCTTTTCAGCTTATTCTGCCCCACCAAGATATCAGTGTTTGTAATAGCTATTAATCTATGGATGATGTATCACCTAAAAGAAAGACAATTTAGGACACCTTTTC
>VXBX01000790.1:197122-212071 GCA_013400415.1 Scytalopus superciliaris | reverse complement strand
CGGAGGGAGGGGGGAGAAGTTTATTGCAAGTGCAAGCTGACGGAACTGTATGCCAATCTCCCACTAAACCCTTTATAAGATAATTAACACCCAACATTTATACCACTGCTAATATATACCACTACAGTATAACAGTAATTTTTAGAAACTATTTTCCCTGTATCTAATCCTACTTGGCAATGGTGAATCCGTGTCTAAAATACCATACCCATTTTTTGGTTCCTGAGTCCAATGCACATGTGGAGTAGGGTCTGGCTGGAGGATCAACAAGATGGTCAGAGGCTCAGATCAGAGAAGGGGGTTGAGGGAACTCAGATTTCACCTAGCAAAGAAGAAGCTAAAAGTCCAATCTTTGTTTCTTATGAATTCTTTTTATTTTGTTTTAGATTGGAGCATTCTTCACTACTCAGTATTTTTTGTGTAGATATTATTTGGAAAACTATATACATATATATTTGTTTTTCATTTTATTTACCATTATATGTTAGCAAATAATTTCTGGAGATAGATGTCTCTTTTCCTTACTAAAGTTTGAACACCATTTATCAGTTTAATCTTAGTTAAAATTTTTCAATTACTAATAGTAGCAATAAAAGCAAAAAATTGCAGTATTATTATTTTGCTTTAAGTTATATAGAGAAGAAATAATTTCTATTGACAAGTAGTCATCTTAGAAGTGAATAGCATGAAAACAGCTTTCATCTATTTTTCAGGTAAATGTGTACAAGAAAGTAGCCTGTGGATACAAAAGGGATGGCCAACGTCTGAGGAAAGTAATAAGAGATTTTGCTGTTCAATGAATGCTGTAGATGCCATTCTGTTAGCCATTGAAGAACTATTGATGATTCCAACATTTTTTAGTTGCACAATTAAGTTATGGGTCCCTGTAGAGTTGAAGTGTAAGAGCAATAAACCTGGTTTCTTTAGCAGCCTCTGACAGACCCTGAGAAGTAATCCACCAACCCCCAGGGATAGGAATAGGCTGATGTGCTTGAAGACACACATCACTTTAGTCTGTAAGCACAGAAAAGTGCCATCCTTTTATTCTGACTTCATATGACATCTGGAAAAATAGCCAAATGACCCATGAATATTTTCAAATACCACTGCAATGAAAGTTAAGAAATTATAACTATACATAAATAATGCATATGTCTGTGATGTAACTGTGTTAATAAAGGCAATGGTGAGAAAATTAAATTGGCACATTCTATTTCTTGCCTGTAGAATCTCAGACCAAAGTGTATTTGTGTATATACATCTGTAAGTACAAAAGCTTCTGTAACTGAGAGATTTTAACTTTGCAGATTTTTTTTTGTTGTTTTATTATTATTATTAAGATTTAGAACTTGCGTACTCTGGATACTTCTGAACTTTCTGATTATTTTGATGACTGCAGTGCAACACACATGGATGATAGCTAGGTAAAATTCTTTTATTCAGTTTGTAAATATATCTTGATGTCATGTAATAGAAAATAGTTGGAGAGACAAAGAGCAAAATATCTTTTTGCCTCAAATAGTTTATTGAAAAATAATGAAAGAAATATGCAAGAAGAACAGATAGTACCAAAGATCTTGCCAAAATTTTGTAAGAAATATGACAGATGAACAATACTGAATTGCTTTATCCAGACAAAGATAAAAACTTCAGTGTCTTTCTGTCTATAAGAAAGAGATTCAAGTCTAGCACAAGTGGGTCTCTTGAGTGAGAATGTTAGAGCCAACTCAGCTATATAATGTGAAAGCAATTCATTTATACAGTAATCTTTGAAATAAAAGCAAAGGGAAAGGAACTGTTAATTCTTGTCAGTATCAATTATGTTGAAAATACCACCATTTTCTCTTTCTAACTATGATAACATAGTCCATACTAAAGTATATGTTAGCTTAAGCTGAATGGGGAATTATTAGGCTTCATGTAAGTAGACTATAAAATCAGCATTACTTTGTTACTGGAGGATTATGCAGTCTGCATAATGGAAATGACCCAACTTGACTGAACACTGTACTTTATTGGCTCTTTAGTTAACAGCATGAAGTGGACAGTCATCTGGACTACATTTGAAATACAGCTGAATGGAACTCTAGCTTAATGAAAACCCACAGGCTAAAAAAGTAAATGTTACAAAGCAGGGTACAGAGCAGTTAGTGTACTCAGCACCCACTGACTGTTTTATAAATTAGTAAGAGAATGCCTGAAGATCAAAACAAACTACCAATGCCTTTCCTGTTCCTCAAACATGGATGCTTCAATCCCTCTGTGCTACAGCATAGAAGAAAACTGGGACTTGGGCAAAAAGTAGTAAGCACATACATACATGCTGTAGTACAGCATGAACAAGAGATTTTTTTGGTCAGCTTGTGTGTCATATCTGCATTGCAATTTGCAAACCTGTCACCATCTGTTCTTCCCACTCCTTCTGAGCTGGGACATTCCTAGCCTGGCTCATTTCACCTGCAGCTCTCCACATGGCAGAGTACCATTCTAGCTGTCTGAATCACAGTTCTCCTTAGACATATGAATAAGCTGAGATCCATCCCAAGCACATCTGCATTGACTAGACCAGGCAACTTTCATTTGCATAGTACTCCTAGTTGTGTACATCATACACAGCTTGTGCAGTTGCATATAGAGTACAGAATGTGCAGCATATAAGGCCAAAGAACTCCACCAGCTGTAAACCCCATGGTCAAGTGCGTCACTTCTGCTTTTCCTCACAAGAGATCCTCTGTGTTTTTGAACAGTTCAGAGCCTTTCAAAAATCACTGTGTTGTGCTGGGTTCTTCCTCATGCAGCCTGAAACCTTTCATACTTCTGCAGCCTATACACCAATACCATTGTGAATGCAGAATCAGGTTTATTGCATCTTCAAATGATGCAAAATTGTCCTGAATATTTTAGCAACCATACTTGCCTAGCAATAAAGATGTAAAAGTTTAACTTAAAAACTATCAGCTTTGGATAATAACACTTTTTTGCTCAGACCTACTGGTGTGGTGTTTTTTTTTTTTTCTTTTAAAAGTTTGTGCACATACTTTGGCAGTTAAGGCTATGCATGACCTTGACAAATGTTCATCTGTGGCAAACAGCCTGTTAACATGACAGTAATGTTGACCTTGAACTAATTCCTCTCCAAGAATGCACGTTGCAGAAGTTCACATGGAAGTGAAAGAAACAATTCAGTTTTACATTGTTTTCACTTGCCTCACATCTGTTGTTGGGCCTAGCAGAACAGATTAAAACCACTGTAAGATACAGCAGGAGAGCGCTTAGGTCAGAGCTGTGAAAACAACTGATGTTTGTTTGTTTTGCATCAAAAAAAAATTATCATTTCCTCTACTGAAGACTGTTGATAAGCACTCCTGGGGCTTTTGGTTGTACTCCAGATAAAAATAATCTTTCTGCATGTTGTAATATAAATAAATTAGTGTCCCTTACTGTTGATTTGCATATAAAACCTAATTGAATATGGAATTTTTTTTGTTTGGCTTTCAACTTTTTTTGTCAAGACAATTTATTAGATAAATGTGGTAGAGTTTCCTTATATTTGTGTGTTTATAAAAATATCAAAATTGTTGGTAAAAGTATTTCAGAAAAAAGCAATACAGACTTCATATTAAAAGTAAGCAGAGGTAAGAAATCATCATGCTATTTCTTTTCAAATCTGTCATAAACAAACATGAATATAAATGAAGCCACAGGTATCTTTTCAGACATTCTGTATATATTATCTTCATAAGAATTGCTCTCCAGACCACAGAGTGTGTGTATAGAAGTTAACAAATAAACTAGCACTGCAAAGCAACAAAAAATGGAGGGAAAGGCAGTCAGCTGGAAGAACAAATGCAAGCAATGTGTTCTTCCATATACCTCCCTTCCTCTGGCTTTTAAGTCGGAGAACACGCTGATCCCCCTTCCTTTTTTTCTTCCTCACAGAGGTTAAATGAGCATTATTAGGGACTTTGCCAAAAGCCTCAAAGATAAAGCAAGTTGCTCCTCTCTAATAAGAAATGGATATCATAGGTCCCAGCAAGATCTGAAGATGTGTGGTCATGTAGTTCAGCAAGTAACTAGCAAAGCTGTTGAAAAATGTACAGTGTTCTTTGAATGATACCATTTTATGCGATGCTGTATGTTGACAGCTAATAAGAAGTAAGTCCCAAGAAATTATATCATTTTCATGCCTTTTGCTTGGACTGCTGGAGCCAACTCCAGCTGCTTCTTTGATCTAGTGCTGAGGCACGAATAAGATTCAGCTTCATCATTTGAAGACTGAAGCTTTGTACTGTTATGAGAAAAGTCTGAATAAAGCTACTCATCTACGCAATAAGTGTTGATAGCTAAAAGATATTCAAGTGAATACTAAGTGAAATTCAGTACACTACACTTTAGACCAGCAATGAAGAAATAGAATAATTACGGTATATTTCTTTACTTTTTCTGCAAATATTAATTCACATTCTTAGTGATTGTGCTGGTGGACTCTGGATCCAGTTACCTTCTTTTGGGAAGGACATAAGATATGAAAGACCAAACAAGAATTGCTTTAAAAAATATTCTCACAACACAAATCTCAAATATAGAAAAGATTTTAAGAGCAAACACTTTGCTTTTTCGCATGTGCCACCAATTCAAAGTTTTTCAAAAGGTGTGTTTAGTATAGTCATCATTAGGTTAAAATGTTAGAGTTTGATAACGTTAAAACATCTCTGCTTCAATTAGGCTCAAATACTATTTTACATCTTGTAATATAATAAAATAATATATCTTATNAAACCAAAATACTTTATATGTCAGTTTTTTGAGTCTCATTTTGATTCCTTTGGCTCAATTCTGAACAGAAAAAAATCAGCTTTTAACTGTCATATTTTCCCATGAACAGAAATTGTTTTCCAGCTCTTTCTATATATACGTAAAATTGTTCTTTGGATTTCTGCTCAGAAAGTTAAACAGCAGATGAAAATTTCAGATGATAATATCTGCAGAAATCATGATGTATTTTTCAAGCTGAAAGGAAATCCTCAATTAATATGTTATGCACTGCAAATCATTTCCCCACTGCTAGTGATAAAGTCTTTTGATGATGAGATGGAAAGGAAATGGTCTGAAAGTTTTCTTGATTCTCCTGGATAAAGACAGAGCACTAGCCCACTGGAGCTTGCACATGAAATAATCATAGAAATAAGCCTGGAAGTCATGAAGTAATTTATTTTAAATTGTTCTCTTTGCCAGACTTAAAAGAAAGAATGAAAAAAATACCTTTACTTCCAGTGGTGGAGGAATAATAAAGTTTTCTTGAAGCTGACTGCTGTTTCAATGTATAACAATTTGAGGAGCATAGAGACGAATAAAAAGTTTTAAATGGTGTGGACTGAATATTTCTTTATACTGATCTAAAATAAGACAGGGACTATTAAAATTGATCAAATTATGAGGTATTTATAACTGATTGATTAAAAGTGAGCCAATTTTTTTACACAGGCAGTTACATTGTCAGAGGCTTACAAGTCTCTTCCTTTAACTCTTCCTTTAACTCTGTGTAAGTTTCCATCCATTCTGATACTACAACCTGCTGTGTCCCAGAGTTCATACAAGCAAGAATAAACTACTAGAAGTGTGACAGTACCCACAAGGGTAAATCTGTATCCTTTATTGAAAGCAACCAATTTGACTAAAGTCACCTAATGTTCTGTGGTTTTAAATATAATTATATACATGTTTATATGTAGACATTTTAATGTGAAGCTCTAAGTGACAAAAGCAAAAGTGCAAGCAAACTACTTGCCTCTTGGAAGATCATGTGTAAGGGATAAGATACCACTACAATTAGATATCACTAGCTGGATTTAATCCATGCTGTGCCACAGTTCAAGCGTCTCAGACAGCATCATTTAACTATTTTGGGAAGCTTTGGAAATTTCATTTGCAAAAAATTGTAAAATTATGCTGAAATGATGCTGCTGTGGTATCAGGAAATGTTTTATTTCTAGTTTAAAAGTGGTATATCCCAAGTTGATTAATTTTGTCTGTTCACATCATTTAATGCAATTGACCTCCAACTTTTGGAGGAGATAAGGGAGTTGGGATTTCTTTTTGAAAATTCTGACTTGGATATCCTTATGCGGTATAATTCTAGTGGCTGGTAATTAAGCACATATTGTATTATTCACCAGATATTGTGGGTTTTGTTGCTTTCTTTCTTTCATTTTTTCATTCAAATTTTAATATCAGGAAATAACTAATAACTTCTGACTCCGTGTGCTATTAATATACTGTCTCTTCACCTTTTTTAAGCCTGAATGAGGTGGCATTTTTATCTCCCTTTTAGAATTATTCAATCAGGAAAATAAATTCTTTATTTAATATATGAGACAATATCATGACAAAATTAGAGAGTATAAAAGAACAAAAATCCACAGAAATGTAACAACTGAGGATGTGCTTTTAATAAGCAAATAACAGTGGCCTTTCACTTCAATACAGTCAAAAAGCTTTTAATTCTGCAGCTATATGTACTGATAAATATGATAATTATCAGTCACATCTACCAAACTCCTAATTGTAAATTCAAAAGGTGTCAACTGGTAACAACTGGTATTACTTTAATTTCTATTCATGTTGGTCCTAATTAATACTTTACAAAAAAATAAGTTTCCTTACAGATTTTTTTTTCAATAGTTTAAAAGTTATATACAAATCAAACTTTGCTCTGCTCTTCACTCCTAAATAGTAAGGTCTTCAGGCCAACAGACCATTTCTCCTTTACATGTTGTACAGCATTTTCCCAACCAGAGCCTTCCAATACGAATAATCTTACTGTCAGTCCCTGGGCTGATATCCAGAATTTGGTTCTCTGGCTTCCTGCACAAAACCTTGGGTCTGCTTTTTTTTCTCTTTCCAAATTAACTGAATAACATTAGTGATCAGCTGCAAAGACAGACATGTTTCAACATACAGCAGCTTCACCGGCAAATCCTTGAAGCGTATCTGAACAAGTATTGAACTTTCCTCGTTACTAGCATCCACCTACTTTTGCAATGATTACCTATGTCTCATATCTCAGTGTTTGGAAATCTGAAGAAACATATGCTGAAGGAAATAAAAATTCTTTGTTTGATTTTGCCCTGTGTGCTCTCTGCCTCTATTTGGCATTAAATCTAGCTGCATGTTCAGCATAGTAGCTTTTGTACACAGTATGTAAGGAGAATGATTTGCCTCAAGACACAAAACAAAACAGGAGTGAAAAATGTAAGAGTACCAAGTGTGCAAAAGTACAAAGAAGGATTTTTCCCTTCTCTCACTTCTTCATGGTGTACCAGTTCTGGAGACAGTGGGAAGTTTTGAGTGTCCAAATCCCCTCCAGGAAAGAGAAAATTCAAGCAGATATTTCCTGCATCCCAGATGCTCCAGTGATGAGGCTATGGGGAAAAGGGGAGCCATTACCATGGTGTTAAATATGCCTTAAGTTTGCCAATTGAACAAGTCATGGAAAGCAAACTACATAAGACAACTGTTGGTTTGCGTCTCTGTAAGCTCACTACAAAGTGAATTAAAGCTGAAAACATTGTGGGGAAAAAAACCAAACACCAAAAACCACAAAACCCAAAACCTCAGATTTTAATTAAAAAGTGTTAATTCATTCAAGGCAGAATGGCTGGACTGGACTGTTAAAGATTCACATATCTTCTGCTAGCTCAGGCAAGTTTAGGAGAAAAACTTCTGATCTCTAGGCAGGTTGGACACTGTTCTGGGAACCTTTAAAGTTTCAGGTCCCCAGCCCTAACATAACACGGTAAGGAGTCTCTGGGGTATCATTAGCTGCTTATATTAGCAGGGAAGGCTCAGAGTATATTCCTCTCAGTAGCTGTCCTGGCTAAGGGTAATATTTAGAAACATAGGACAGAATGACTATGGTCTGTGCAAAGAAACAAAAGGGAAGGGAAGGGAAGGGAAGGGAAGGGAAGGGAAGGGAAGGGAAGGGAAGGGAAGGGGAATTCAGTTATTTTGGTGACCACCATGACCCAGCAGATATTTAATGTAGACATAGCTTGCAATATATTCTCTGACAGTGTGATGAGTAAATGCTCATCAATCAGCAAACTGATACAGCTCTGAACATCTTTCTGTGCCAACAACAGTCATTCAACCTGGGTAACTCCCTTGACACAGCTGACAACATCTCTCAGCAGAAAATCAAGCCTGGAGCTTGGGCCTCTGTCTTTGCTCTGCAGCTAATTCTTTTTTCACTATGGAAATGGCTTACTTTCTGCTATTAAGTCTGGTTTACTGCCATCCTAGGAGGATGTATGGAAAATTCCTATGTATCCCCTATGGAAATATATTACCAGTTTATTATAGCATTTCCTCACACACATTTTATTTTCTTAGACCCTCAGGGGGAGAATTGCCTTACACTGTTCTCAGGAATTTAAAAACTCAATTGGATCCAGTCATATTGTATTCCAATGCTAAGTTGATCATTCATTAGATTGCCATTTAGTTACTGAAAGTATACATGGTGTCTGTTTCCCAGCCGAAATTGGGTTAATAAAACTAATGAAAAGTAACATAAGGATACTGACTGCAGATTTTTGCAATCTTTGATGAAAAATGTTAGCCAATCTGGAAAGTTAAGAATAGTTAAATATGTACTTAAACTAGCCAAATATGGACACTTTTCAAGGTAATGTACTTAGGGCAAAGCAATTCACAAAAGTCAAAATGAGTGAAAGCTATTAATGTAAATTATTATATCCCTCTTTTCATCATAGAAAAATTGTCTCTATCTTACCTTTCAAAGACTACTGAGCAATGTAAAAAGACTATTCAAAAGTGTGGGCACAAAACTTTCTTGAGAAACTATTTCTGCATTACATATTTCACTGCATATTTCTTTTCATGACAGTTTCCACATTTAGAGAAAGCACATCATAAAGTCCATGGTCAAGTAGTATCCTGCAACATAATGGACAACTGTGTAAGCTATGTAAATTATTAGAGTAAGCTTTTTAGCCAGACATTTCTAAATAGATGCAAAATTTACCATGTTGTTCAGGGTAGGAATTAACACTAAATCTAACTGGTAAAACTGAGTTCCCACCAGTTCAGAAGTTACCAGTGATAATCCTGAAATTATGATTCAGTTAAGTTCATTGCTCCAAACCTGTAAGAGTTAAATTGAGTCATTAAAAAAAAAAAAAAAAAAAAAGGAGGGGGAGAGGGAAAGTAATTCAAAGGTTTGATTAATTTATGTGTATTTTGAGACTATAAGAAAGTAAAAAATCTTACAGTATTCACATCCTTGATGGGCATCATTAGTATGCTTTTAGTGGCTTGCTCAATATCTGTTTCGGTGGTTGCTGGGTCTAGGGAACAACTGTATAAAAAGATTGGCCCTATTCAGTCTATCAGTCTATATGTTGGACTGAATAACTTGTATGTAAACAAAAAATGTCTTCAGATAAATTTTTATAATTTTTTTTATTGTCTGAAATGAAAAAAGTGCTCTTAGGGCAAACAGTCCAGCAACAATAAGATCAGGCAGTGCCAATAGCCTGCCAACTGTAATGTTTTCAGATGAACAGGCTTTGCTAATTCCCAGCAGATTTACCAAGAAGATGATTTCAGGGAGTCATTATAGTCTACTAACCTTCCAAAGTAAAACTGAAGGTTAATTAATTCTGCAAAAGAGATTCATGGTTAGAGAATATGAATAATTACCATACTAGTCTGTTTTCGAATTGAATAAAATGATCTTTTACAAAAAAATGTAAGGAAGATTATTTTTCTAGTGATATAGTAAAATCATTTAATGGTATTTATGGATTGGATTGATTTTAGGAAGTTTAGGAAGTTTTGAGATGTTAGTTAGACTGTTTCACCGTGTATTTGTTGATCCAATGCTTCAGTATGAAATATATTGGATCTTATATGTATAAAATTTATTTATCTAGATAATTTATGTGATGACTAGCAGTCAGAGAATGGTGAAATAGGTTTCATATATTTGCATTTGTCATGCTCTAATGTGCTTGATGCAGCTTGATTAAACTAATGACCACTCCATTTTATCACACAAAATAAAATATCACTATCATTCTTCTTTGCCATTTTCCTTATTAAAAAAATTATCTCCTACCAAAATACTATCGGTTTCTATCAGAAAGAAGGTAAAAGAACTATAAAGACCACTGTGAAGTTGGGGGTCTTCTTTTCTCAATATAAAAATATAATCCTACATCTACTGAAGCATGATTTTAAGCCCAGCTAAGATGTATCTAAAATCTGTCCTTGATCATATTAAAACAACACTGAGGACAAAACTGGGCATACCAGACAGTCAGATGTTGCCTGGGTGTTGTCATTTTGCTTCATTAAGGAAGTAGCAAGGTTACAAATCTGAAAAACAGGTGGGTACTATGGCCCCACCAATTTCAACAACTTCATAGTTAATATTTTCTGAAGTGCATAATAAAATGTAACCTGCTAATTGTGGTCAATTTTACAGGAAACTTTTCTACCTGGGAAAAGTATATCCAGAGCAATACCCTCTGATGTCAGTGGAATTGCTGCACAGTCTTTAGTACTAGGCCAAATTAAGGTGAGCCCATAAATAGCCTCAAACCCTGTCCTCAGCCTGGGTCTTAGGACACAGGCTGTATCTCACAAGATCAATTTGCACAGCTGATTTTCATTGTATTTTGGAGTTTCCATAGGTTTTCAATGCCACAAGACATCACCTAGAATCCTGTTACCTTTAACGTGTGAAATTTCATAGTACCGCCTGTTTTTTTCTCCTCTGTGTATCTGTCATCTAAGATGTAAGGATGAGCAGGGGAACAGATAATCCTCAGATTTACAGTGCTAATTTGTATATGAGAAGACTAGATGGTAGGTACTTAGTAGCTATCAAGCCAAAGGGAAAGACAGTAACTGCTTTATATCTCAGTGAAAGTGGGAGGATGTATTTTAAAGGAGTTTCAAGTTAACAAATAATAATCGTTATGGACATTGTTCTCTAAAATTGAAGTAGACAGAGCACTGAAGAATGTAGTAATGGCTCCTATTCATTGTATAAATGGACACTTTTACCTTATGATGGACTTCTAAGGTTTAGATCTTTCTCTCAGGTACACTACTATCAATTGACAAGTAATTCCACTGCTATCAATAGTGTTTGCACAGTAAATTGCATAGTGAAATTCATCTTACACTCAGACTCTTGGCATTCACCTTTAAAAAATGCCATTTTCAGAGCAACCAGATAGAAATGCTTGGCAATTTATATATTTAAATCAGTTTTTTAATAGACAGTTTTCCAGAATACTAAGGTAAGGCAATCCAGGTTTGTGTTATTTTCAATTCCTTAAGGGGTCTAGGAATATGCCCTCACCAGAAGGCGTATTTTGAATTTTCCAATGATGAATGTGATAAATACTGAGAAGAGAGCCCTTTAATCATAAAAGGAATTGATTGTGCTCTGTAAGTCCATTAAGATATTTCTTGTGATCCCAGATGGTCTCTTAGACTAACTGGTCTTAATTACAGCCTTTTTAGAAATAATGGCTGTATGTCACCTTTCAAAGTACACTGGCAGATTAATATGAACTATTCTGGGGTACAGATAATTCACTTTTTGGATCTCAGAGAACAAAAATTTTTGCAGTATAGGTTTAAGAGTCCCAGAATCTGCAGCCTGAAAATTGAGGTATGGGCTGGAACAGAGTAGCCACTTATTAGTACAGAAGATTACAGAACCACTTAGCAGTAAGAGTACATGATCCAGCCTTCTGCAGCATATGAACTTGTAGGATTGGAGGTAGGAATACTCATGGCATCAGTCAAAATTTTTCCTGTGATCTCACTGGCCTTTCATACTGGCATTAAGGCCTCAATTCTGATGAAATTTACAATGGCTCTTCATTTTAGATGAAAGACCCTTGCATATATTCATTTAAAATGTTCAGCTTCTTGTCAGCCCTTTGTTCAACTGTCTGTTCTCCTTTAGTCTCAATAAAAGTTTTAACCTACATAACAGTAATCAAAAACCTGTTCTTTCCCACACAATCTCTGTTTTTGGTGTTTCTTCATTACAAGTGCTTCTTGGAAAGAAGCTCAGGTTTCCCCAGAACACAGTGAACTCGTGCATGTTTTCTGTTAACACTGCTATGAACAAACACCCTCTTTCTTTTTCACTGGCTTTACTTAACCAGGATTTTAGTGTGCAGGATTTGAAGTGTTGGCTTGTAAAATTCACAGGCAGAAGTCATCTGCCTCCTTCTTTCTTTACAGTAAAAATCTACAATTGATTGGAAGCAATTTTGCTGTTGTAAGTGTTTTTATGGCTGATTGTGGCACAAAAGAGCAAACACATGAATTGCCTATTTGTGGTATCTTGAGAGGAAGGTAGCTGCTCATTTTGATGTCCTTTTTTTTGCACATCATTGACTGCTCCTAAGTGAGCTATAAAATGATGATACAATTATGCACAACAGTAATAGAATCAAGCTGAAATATTTTTCTAGGACCTCTCTGTGTTAAAGGTAGAACTCCCCACTGTTTGAAGCCCTGTAAATAGTCTGCTCTACTTCGGGCAGTTATTGTTAGAAACATTAGCTGAGATTCTGCTCCAGCTGAAAAATGCTGTGTAGGCAGATCTACTGTAGGTGTAAGCCTAGGCCTTCCTTTATAGTTGAAAACAGATTGGAAGAGGAAAGGAACATTTCTTCCTGTGGACCCACTCTGCCCTCCTGGCAGGAAGCTCTTTGCAGCTGCACTGCTGGCCACCTGTGACAGCAGCACTCAATAGCTGGATATCCTGTTGTACAGCTCGGCTGCTTAGCCATCCAGGACGCCAAAGTGGAATGCAAATTGTGACTTTCCAGGGTTTTAAGCATGCCAAGATCAGGTATGGAAAAAAAAAAAAAAAAGGATGCTGTAACTCACCAAATCCCAATTCTTTTTCACACACTGCAAATAATGCATTTAGTTTTCAAGTCATGTTCATGTGTGTGGATGTATATATCTGAAAGCTTTGTGATCAAAACAAATCTTAAGCGTAGTTGTAATTTAGGAAATTTAACATTGAGTGATGAGTTCATCTTGTCCCTCTTCTATAACCCCCAAATTAATCAAAATCAAACCAATCTGTCCTTGTCAAACACCTTTAAATTAACTGGACTTATGCCAGGCTTACATTTGGCCGCACAAGTGAGAGTTCATACGAAAGGGCCAGCAGATATCTCTAACATTATTTCTTAAAAAAAAAATCAGACTAAGATTCATGGAAAATGTTGTGTGGTGATCTCAAAGTCCTGCTTGCCCTGCTTCACTTTCTGCTGTAAAACAGAACTAAACCTTGCTTTAAGAAACCATGATCTTCTCCTATAATATGAAAATCAATAATTTGTCTAATATATATTAAAAAAATACTACTAATCAAACAAATTTAATGTCTAGATTTTTTCCAGATGAGCAAATACTAGACTGGGATTTCTCAGAGTTGACGGTCTTCCTTTTTAATTTCATTGAAAATGCCTTTGTTTTGTTTACAGGAACTCATCTTTCTCCCTATGAGTATGTAAAAGGTCATATGTTTCCACAGTGTATCTGCCAAACACAGTCAAAAGAAAGGGTCTTTTGAATCATGACATGCTTGTATTCAAGAGCTCTGGTGCTTCAGAAGAATGCTTATTTTGTTGCTCATTTTATCTTTTCCTATTCACTATTAAAGTAAAAATTATAATCTTAGTCCTGTTGATGCATTTGTCCTTTTATTGAGAAGCTTATTTCCTTCTTTGAAGAGTCCTGAGTGCTAAGTCTTCCCTGGAAATATGTGTGCAAGCCTAGCTTTGCTGTGAACTCTACTGCTAGTACTGTTTCTTTTACAAGCTTCACAGCTGATAAGAGTAATTGCTACCCTATGTCTGATTACAGTGCATACAAGAAAACAGAGTGCATACAAGAAAACAGGAGACCAGTCCATGATAGTGACAAAGTACTCAGCAACAACCATAGGTTAAAAGTAGAGATATCATTACTGTACATACACTGGTAATTGGGAAATACAATGCAAGAAACCCCTGGAGAAAACAGTGGCCTTTTACTGTTTATTAATGCATTTGCTACTATCATTATTTTGCATTACTTAGCTAATTATGTATCAAAATATCTCAGAACAGTATCCTACTGGTGAGACTGAAATCTTGGCCTTCATAGAAAGATATACCAGAGCTCCAGATTTTCCTTTGGTGCCACAGTAGCTCTCATTATTGCTTTTTTTTCCCAAATCAGTTAAACATCTGGATTGTTTCTTTCTTTTTTTCCCCTGTACATATTAGAGTTGATGAGGTCCAGGCATAACGCTTTTTCAGTTTTGAAGAAACTCGGTTCTTAAACTACCATAAAGCTTTTATTCCAAGCCAAATGTTCTGCAGAAAGTTTCACAAGTTGAGAAAAAAATAGGTCAGATTTATTTCTTTGAGCCTGAATAAAATGCTGCAGTTGTAGTAGACACACACAAGGATAAAATACATCTCATGGGTTTCAAAATCACTGAGATGCATAAAAGCAGATTTCCTTCTCAGCAGTGACAGGTTTCTCTTGCTGTAAAAATTGCTATGTAGTATTCCTGCTAAGTAAGAGACCAGAGAATTATTGTACAGTCTATTATGGCTACCACAATTCCATTCCATGAATTACAGTTAGGAAAAAAATTGGAGACTTATAGTATTATTGGATGGGCAGACTGAAGTTAGGCTTTAAGAAAGGAACACCGACTGCATGGTGTTTGCAACAGAGTAAATGTTATTTCAAAATACTAATGCAAGACAAAACCTGTGTATTGCATGAGCATGTGAACAAAACCTGACATCAACAGAGCCATGAAATGATTCAATACAGGGCAGGCCAGAAATCTTCCTTCCCTTTCTGGTGAAAGTGATTTTT
>VXBX01000790.1:170647-197055 GCA_013400415.1 Scytalopus superciliaris | reverse complement strand
TTTTTTTGTAAAGTTTTCTCCCCTAATCTAAGTGTACATCCTGAAGGAATATTTTTCAAGGAGGCCCTTGGAATCCAAGTAATCACTTTGTTTCTCACAATCTGGCATGCAAGTTCAAAGTTATCAAATATTATAATAATAATATTATCAAAACAGATTGAAGCTATCTTGAAATTAACATTAGTTAAGAGAATATATTTTAGAGAAGTATTATCTTTTCTAATCTATACTGGGACTAGAACTGAAACGATTCCCACAGCATCATGAAATTATCCCTTTATGTAATGTGTAGTTGTATCAATGTCCAGCAAAGCATTTATAATATACATGTTACGGAATCACAGCATATTCTGTGATTAGTGGGGAAAGATAAGTATAGCTTTTCCACTGGGATTGGAAGAAACAAGTGGGCAAAAACAAGACATGCATTTCCTGGAAATTTTGAAGGTTTCAAAATTAATTTTCATTTCTCAGTGGGATAACAGTAAGCCATGTCTATATTTACATAAAGAAAAAAATATCACTTGAGGAAGGGCAAGAAGAGTCAAAGAAAAATTGATAGAGACATGCATTTGATCCTACTATGATTGGAACAATCATCTTAACCATCTGTTTGTCAGTTACTTCATTCATTTCTCAACTGACACTCTTCTTCTTCATAGTAGTCTATTATTAGTTGCCATATGGCACAACACAGTGTTAGTACCTGAACTGTACCATTCTAAAAGACATAAATAAATAATGCTAGTGAACCTCATGAAAACATTTGTGTTAGTAACATCAATGGTAATATTGGGCAGGAATATGTTGAATCTTCAGGATGTGTGACCTTTGAACAGTTAAAACGATTCTACTGATGGTTTCAGCAAGGCACACTAGAGAACATTCAACCCAAGTACTCCAGCCTTCCTCTGTTTTTACATTTTATATAATCCTTCTAGTGCAGCACATTTTCCTTTAGGGCATGTCTGCACTAAAGTAGACATATCACATATCAATTACGGAGCATTCTGAACTGATTGGGCTTAAACTAGCTCTCTGCCAGAAGACACATAACTATGTCTGTATGGCACTGTGGAGTTACAAGCATCCCCACAAAGTCTATGAAAATGGTGTTGTTTTGTGCATGGTACCATTTCCAATGAAACTCTCAGATGTAAAACCTGTTTTCATCAGTATTGCCACATAGTGCCAGGAAATCACAGAAGGACTCTTATATCAGCCTTCCTGACTTCTTGGTTTCACCTACCTTTTCCAAGCACTGTCAGTGAGCAACATGTAGAGTATTTTATGCCAGATCTGCTAAAACCAAACTGGAAACTCTCTTTGAGCTCCGAAGTTTAAGTACTACTGCTCGATAGGTAATGAGGGTTTGGGATAGAAGGCAAAAATAGAAAAGCAAGCATTTTATTTTCCTTTCCTGCCCTGTAAACAGGCTTGATCAAACATTTCTTCAGTGCAGGCCCAAAAATCTCCTTGATTTTAGACTTCATGGCTGTTTAGTGTCATAGGGGAAGGCCCCCAACTTCATCAAACTGTGAGAGCTTTTCATCATTTTACAAATTAAATAATTGTTAAAATCCAAAAAGAGAGCTACTAATTTGGCTGAAGCTGTGCATCAAAATCTAAACATAACTGTTATGAGACTGCACATCTGCTGAGGAAAGCTAGCAGAGATAGCTCTAGCTATCTGACATGCAGTTATGAGACTCACCCAATACAAAATCAATAATTTATACAAGAAATCCTGCATGTGTTTCTTCTAACTACCAAATAATAGATGAAAACTGACAGATAAAAGCTCAACTTCAACAACATCTCAGAGAAAGATAGTGTGTACATTCAGGGCACCAGTTAAATCTGTTCTGAGCATGTTACTATGTGATGATTGGAGTGGAAAACAAAACACAGCTGAGAAAAAAAAAAAAATCTTTAGCTTTAGGTAGTAATAAATAAGCTTAGTTGGACTCCAGATAGTGGACAAGAAGGTCATAGAATATTTAAGAGGTAGTCATGATTCTTTCTTTCAGCTTCATTTAAGATCACTTTGGAAACCTACAGGGAGTGTTACCAAAAAAATGTTTGGACCACTCTGCAGTCAGAAATGTAGGATTCATGGGGATACAGTGTGAGCTAGCAAAGTACACAGGAACTGATTTCTTGCTGTATGGTGTAAAGGGCACTCTCAGAGTATATTATCACAGAATTTTCTGAGTTGGATGGGACCTGCAAGGATCAAGTCCAAGTCTTAAGTGAATGGCCCATACAGGGATTGAGCCTACAAGTTTGACGTTATTAGCACCACACTCTAACAAACTGAGCTCTCCTGGGACTGCATCCTGGTCCCTGTTCCCATGGATTTTTCATTAAGCAGACTTTGGATAAAATGCATGAGCAAGATTTGGAGCAGAGTCTAAATGCTAAGCACTCCATTTTCAAATGTACCTCCTTAACCAGGGGCTGCAGTGTCATGCATTCACTCTTGGGCTTTCATAACTCTTTCATTACTGGCTACACATTGCTCTACCTTCATCAGCAAGGATGAAGACCCCCAGTTTCTCACGCCTAACGTCACCTGAACCATAGTGTATCCTCCTGAGATATAGGAATCTGGACCTCTTGACACTTTGGAAGAAATGTAGGTATTTCTCTGCCAGCTGCAATTTCACTTGAAAGAGAACATTTCTGTTGTATTTGAGGCTAAATTGTGCTGGCATTGCGTATCCAAGGTGGGGTGCCTCAGAGAAATGTCCCTACTCATTGCAGGCAGTTTGGACTAGATGGCCTCTAAAAGGTCCATTCCAACTGAAACTATTCTACGATTCTGTGAAATACATGCTGATATATACAGTCAGAATGTAGGATGAACCAGGAAAGCAGGCACCTACCAGACTCCTAAACCAAGCCATCCTATCCTTGTCCCTCATGACCTTTGAGGTGTTACTTCTGGGAGTCATTCCTCTCAGATACTGCAAATGGTGCTATGTGTCTTTTTGATGATCCCATTCAAACGCAGGCATCTGACCTGAAACTGAAGCTGTAAAATCAACAGTCTGTCTGGTCTACTCTTAGGAGGTCTGAGTAACCAGGCAGTGTTTTTAATGAGTCCCTTTCTTGGAATTAGAAAACAAACTTCCCTTAAAGTGAGATTTGCTTCAGTTCCTTAGGAGACCAAAAGCCCACAGGCAGTGGTCTTTTATATGAAGCAAAGAAAGATAAAAAACATTTCAGAACTTGTTTTAGTTCACAGTCTTCTATGGAATTTCCTATAACAATTTCAATACAAAAAGGAGAACACTCAAATGCTTGAAGTATATTAGCTTATGAGATGTTTTCTCTGTGTCTCCTGAATTTGATACTCTATTTAGATCATGTTGGCTTCACCTTTTCAAGCATCTCATGTTTTGTTTCATAAGTTCACTTTCAGCAGACAAGGAAGCAATCAGTAACCCTCTCTGTCAGGGCAGTCCTTGCTCTCTGGTATTAGTGGAAAGAGTTCCCCACATCTTCCCAACTCCTTGTCTGCTGGGCTTTCCATTTCACTGTGTACAAAGCAAAACATGCCCTTGATCTGATGCAGAGATATTGTTCCTTTTTCACAAACAGTGAACACCAGTTTATGCTAACATTTTCTTAGAGGTTGTCTGATTTTGATTTGTTTCCTTAATCAGAATACCCCTTTATATTTAACCTCTACATATCCTTATTCTTCAGTGTTATTTATTTCCCTTGAATTGATATGAATTCCTTGACATGTGATCACACAGAGCAACTGCAGAGAATGCCTGTATATTTCCTGAGCCTACATCAGACTTTATCAATAAGCAGTGGTGCCTCTCTAGCACTTGAAAATACAATAATTGTGTGTATTTCATGGCTCCTTGGGATAATTTGCCTTGGAAATTATCAGTATCTTAGCTGAATGTCTACCTAAAGCACAGAGGAAGACTTTCCACTTGTAATAGAGGTTATTCATAATGTACAAAAAGTTCTGTGAAATCAGAGCCTGAATTCTACAGTTGTGTGCTGCTCTCCTCTAACTGATAATAGGATAGAGAAATATATAATAAAAATAGTTATTTTAGCCAACACCAATTGCTAATAATAAGGACACTCAAGGGGATCTTATTGTTCTCTACAGCTACCTGAAAAGATGTTGTAGCAAGGTGAGTATCAGTGTCTTCTCCCAAGTTAACAAGTGATAAGACAAGATGAAATGACCTCAGGTTGCATTAGGGAGGTTTAGAGTGGATATAAGGAAAGATTTCTTCACCAAAAGGATTGTCAAATATTGGAACAGGCTACTCAGGGAAGCGGTGTAGTCACTGGCCCTGGCGGTAGTTAAAAGACATTTACATGTGGTGCTTAGGAACATGGTTTCGGGCTGGACTTGGCATTGCTGGGCTAATAGTTAGACTCAATGATCCGTAAGTCTTTCCCAAATTATTTAATTCTATGACTCTAATAAGAGAGCTCCTCAATTCTGCAGTTTACTACAGCATACTAGGAAATGCAAGCAACTCCATTAAGCCTACTGAAACTCTCCTATCTGCAGCAAAATCTCTAATAACAAAATTCATGCACACTGTGAGTGGCAACAAGATGCTGGAACCTGAGAAGGTTGTATTTAATTTTCTCTTGGTGCAGGCTTTCAGATCCTACTTCTTGTTCTTGTCAAGATCTAGATAGAATAATTTTATTGTGAGAGTAGACTTCCTGTGTGGAACAGTTTCTTCTCTATGAGGCTGTTGAGGCAAATGGAAAAACCTGGTTATCCACTTCAAAAATATGAGATAAAAATCAAGTTACAGAGTCCACACTTAATCAGAAATAAATCCAGCTCATAATTAAAAAATAAAAGACTATTTGATACTCAATACCTTCTGTTGGAAACCAGATCACTTCTTTGGATTTAGAAATGTAATTGTAGGAATCCTACTTTTTAAAATGTTTGTTGGTGTGTTTTGCAGAGAGTTCATCTGTGTTTTTTCTGTGACTAATGAGTTAATTTGTTCATAACCTTTATATAAACATGTGGTTTTGAAAATAAACCAATGCTATTCACTGAAAGAATACGCATCAACACAAGCACCTTCTTCTATATCAGCCATATCTCTGCTGTTGCATGGAATTAAATCACTATAAGCATATTTAACTGAACTATATTTTAATATTTACAAGGAAGTGTAGTGAGACAATAATCATAGGACTGTATAATTTGTTTCTAGCCTTCTAAACATATGGAGAACCACTGGAAAATACATTTTTATTTGCTTTTGCTTCAGAGAGAGTGAACAATTGAACTGTGTTATCCCAGAGATAGAAGAATATTAATATTTCCCAAGGGTTTACTCTGTTTTGTAGACTTTAATCCAAAGAGTTGACAATAAATTCAAGACCACTGAAAGCCACACAAGGTTTTGTATCTGATGACTTAGAAGTGTTTTTAAAATTGCTTGTATTGAGGAACCTAATCTTGTGAAAGAAAACCTTTTTATGCTGTGTATTGTTTGCAATATATTCAAATAATGTTATTTTAAAGGTGTTAAATAGTTCCTGTTAGATACACACTATCATTTTAGTGATATAGGTAAATTCAATTTAGTTAACTTGTTTTTAAAATGTGTTTTACCTGATTTCAGGTAAAACAAATAGTGTTGTCAGAGAACCTAGAGGTTTTCACTTCATGGCAGAAAGGACAGAGTCTGAGTAAGGACTGTCCATCCATTCCTCTTTCCTTCTGCCTCACATGTGGTTTCCTATCATTGTCTTCTTTGCTTTCTTTTAAGTATCACAGACACAAATTCAGTGAAATTATACAGTCCTAAAAGAGGCTTTTTCCCTTGAACTTATTCTTAATCCTTATTGTTGCATTATAGGACAGAAATGAAACTGAGAAACAGAGAATCCTTAAAGCAGCACTGTCACGAAAATGTTTCACATCAAAGAACCAGAGCTCAGAAGTGTAATTCCATGTAACATTCTTCTGGCAACAAACCCATCTGAAGAAGATATTGTCCTCTTGACCTTATCTGTCTGCTTCTACCCTCTGTCACAAATTAATGCCCCTCTTTTATGGTGATGTAGTCTCTTTTTTTTTTCTTTTTAAACACTTTTTTTTTTTAAATACATAACAAAAATGTAGAAAATTAGATGAGAAGTAATCTGAAAAATAACTAGTTGGACCAATAGGGAGTAGTTCATTCCATATAGGGACTAAGAGTAAGTACACAACACTCTCTTCCTCTCACAACACTCTTCCTATTTCCAAGGCTTTGCCTCTGACAGTGCCACCCACCAAATGAGTGACCACATTAGAGAGAGAAATCCAATCCTTGTCCAGAACTGATAGGCTGAATTCCCTGTCTGCCCTGTCTACTCCACACAAATCTGGCCACAGATGTTGGAATTGCACCTGAATTTTCAGAGGAGCATTTGTAATAACAGCATGCGTACTGTACAATCAGCCTCTGGGCAAGAAAGTTACTGGCAAACTTTTATCATAATGTTTTTTGCCATGAACTTGACTTGGATTCTGTTCCCTCAGGCAATTTACAAGCAGACTGTTAAAATTATTTGATATGCCAAAAGGATTATTACACTTTTTAAACATGGTTGTTTTAGCAAAGTCCATTTAAGGGAAAGAAAAATAAAACAAAACAAAGAAAAAAAAATGTTGGTTTGAAATTAATTGTGCAGGGATTAAGACTTCTTAATTGAAGTTAGATGTGTCAAAACAGAATTCATGTAACTGCTGTTTAACAACTAGCTATTTAACAGGCCTGTGATTTTTTTTTAACTTAGACTGCATTTTTGAAAAACTATTTTTCACCACATATTGATATATCTGAAAAATTTTCATAGCTCCTGAAGTATTCTTTTCTTGAAATGACAAGAAATAATTTTTCAAGGAAAACTGGGATGGAAAATTTGAGGGCTTTTTTTATTCCAGTACCTTAACATGGAAAAATGTTTTTCTGAGTAGCTAGATCTTTTATGGTAACTTCCTAATTATATTTCATTTTGTTACATTTAGCAGCCTCAGGAAGATTTACATTCTAACCTGCTACATAAAAATTGAAAAATATAATATATTTTTATCAGTCACCACAGCCAATCGGTCTCTTCCAAAGAAATAAAAACATCAAGCTGCCTTTAATAATTGGCTGCAAAAATGGCATCTTCTAATTTAAGAGCTCTATCTTTGCATATAATAAAACTGTGTATTTAAAATTGTGTCTGGTTAGGATTATTAGCAGACAGAAACAAAGTTACTGCCTTGTTAAAACCTTTTACCACAGCAAACAGAATATAGCAGAGCTGTAGTCTTTTCCATTTAGTATGGCAACAACTGGCTTGCTCACAAATTTTGAGCAATTACGTGCTGAGAAAATCCATTTAAGACAACTGCATTTACTTTACTGTTGGAGAGATGAAGTGTTTGGGTGTTTTGTTTTGGTTTGGTTTGGTTTTTTTTCCTTTCACTTCTAAATGAGTGATTAAGCATTAGGAAACATGAATTCAGCTTGACTTTCAGGTTCTCATTTCTGAGTTTGCAGCACTAGTAGGTTCTGCATTAACTTGTAGTTTGGCCCGTTTGAAGGAAAATTACCTTAGTCAGCACTGCATTATAAATTGTTGCCAGTATGAATTTTTCACTTGCATTTCTGAACAAAATTGCACTGGTAAAGTCTTTTTTTAAGAAAAAAAAATATTATACTGGAAGTACAGTTTATTTCACAATATGCCTGAGGTAATTCAGGAACATTTCTTAACACTACCATCAAAAAGAAACCCTTTGCAACATTTTGCTAAGTATAACTTTTCAGAAAAGTTGCAGTGTTATAAACAAGCTGCAGGACCTTCCCAAGGGCAGGTCTTTAATGGGTGATTCCTATAACTCTGTGATACTGTGTCGTGGTTTAACCCCAGCAAGCAACCAAGTACTATGCAGACACTCGCTCCCCCAGGGGAGGGTAAAAAGTAGAAAACTAATGGGTTGAGATAAAGGCAGCTTAATAGGATAAGCAAAATCTGCACACTCAAGTAAAATAACACAAGGAATTATTTCATGCTTCCCACCAGCAGGGCAGTTGTTCGGCTGTCTCTAGAACAGCAAGGCCCCATCATGCATAAGCGTTACTTGAGAAAATAAGCACCATTCCCCCCTTCTTCCTTCTTCCCCCTGTTTTATATACTGAATATGACATCTTATGGTCTGGAATATTCCTTGGTCAGTTTGGGTCATCTGTCCCAGCTGTCTCTCCTCCCACCTTCCCATGAAACCCCAGCCTCCTTACCAGCATGGCAGTATAAAAAAAGGCCCTGGCTCTGTGTAAGCACTGCTCAGCAATAAAAGAACCATGTATATTGTCTATACTGCACTCAGAACAAATCTTAAATGTAGCTGCATACTACCCACTGTGAAGAAAATCAACCCTGTCTCAGCCAAAATCAGCACATAATATAAAGGGAAACTTTTTTCTCTGGGCAGCAAAGGAAACTTTGATGGTGTGTCATATGCAGCCAAAGCAAAGTTGGTCAACAGAAAAGACCTAGTAGGTGTAGACTGAAAACAATAGTTTAAACCTTGGTCTTGTCAAAGCTGGGGTACAAATATTCCCTGGATTCTCACAGTCACATTCAGTCTTCAAGTAGCAAGCAAATGAAAAGCCAGCAACTTCAGGGAAGCCAACAAAACATGGAGGTAATTCCAGCTTTCTCTGGATGTTAACTTCTATCCACTGATAGCCCCTTTCCTCCCTTTCTGCAGCCAGAAAAGGCCCTTTTCTCTGTCCGCCAGTGAATAACCTCAGCACAGCTGTGCCAGCCATGCTCCAGTGCACGTCTCTGCAGTGAGGGCCAGGCAGCTGTGGTCTCTCAGCGAAGAAGGATGGCCATTTGGCTAGGAGCTTTGGAAGGAGGTATATAGACCACGTCATGAAGAAAAATGCCAGGCAGTTGTGATGGCTAGGGAAATCAGTCTGGAAAGAGAATTAAGAGTACACAATTTAACAATGATTCTTTTAATATGCTGTAGATTGGTAATGTTATTGAACACAGTAGAAGAGAATAGCCTAGAGTACCTGCAGAGGGGAAGGAGAGGGAGACAATGCCCTTTTTGTCTTTTAACAAAAACAACTCTGAAGTGTACCTCAGCAAAACTCATTGCTTTAAATCCTTTTTCTTTTCAGACCTGATGCGCATGTTTCCTTAGTCTTGCTCTGTCATTAATTGCATGTAGACCAAGGACTTTTGTGCAGAGCATATTTTACTACTGAAATGAAAAAAAAAAAAATCTTAAGTGTTTGAAAAGCTGATTGACAAGGCTTTTTTTTTTTTTTTTTAATCCTGATCTTTTAAAAGTTTTCAGCAGTGCTTCCTTATAATCTTAGGCAATGCCACTGACCTTTTTACAAATTGCTCTACACACTGAAGAGTGAAATTTTATACACAGATGAAATTAAGCTTTTTGGCCAGATTTTGACAGCTGTTATTCTAAAACAATGTTTTGGCTCTGATCAAAAATATGACTTTATTTCCTTTTGGGTTTCTGCCAAGAGCCATATGACTGATAAATGTGGAGGAGGGGTGGGAGCAAGAAAGCAAGAAGCTCTTTCAGCTTCTTTCCCAGTAGAGCTCATACTGCAAAAGGAAATTATGAAGGAATCTTATTTATCCAAGGCTTTGGGTATATGGTAGGTGGTCCCTGAACTACTGTTTGAAGAGAGGTGAAAGTCATATTTATGTTGCGTAATTATTATCAAAGATGAGGTCCTGAACTGCAAGATCAGGGAATGAGGCTACACTTTGATTTTCTACTCTTCTCTGTAGAAAATTAAAATATATTCATGCACAGGTTGGTATTTAGATTGCTTGGAGAGTCAGATGTTGAACTACCAGTAGGTCCATGAGAACCTTGTATGGAATGAAGGAAGGTGGGGGTAACATGCCCTCACCAGGACATTGTAATTACTTGCTCAAGTACCTAACTTTCCCTAGTAGGGCCTCAGCTTGGCTTTTGACCACAGGCAATTGCAGTGATTGCTTTTGCCAAAACCAGTTCTGGTTAGAGATCATATCAGTGTAAGAGGTGGTCCGAGCATGTCCGTGCTGGGCGGGCTAAGCTGTGGCTGCCCAAGTCTGTAAGAGTTCTGTAACACAGCAGTGTCTGAAAGGTGACAGAAGCTGAGGGGGATGCTGAAATCCTGCCAGGTTTCACTGGAAAACCATTACTGGCTGCAGCAGGTGGTAGCTTGGAAGTATAGAAATTATTTCTGTGGGGATTAAAATAGATTGTTTAAGTAGTAGTGTGGTTAGGGTGTCCAGAGGTGCAAGGAAATGAAATATAATGTCAATTATAGTATTACCTGCACTAAACCACACAAGTTTGAAATTCCCATTTAGAGGTCACTTTTAAATATTGAGTAAAAAGTTTTAAGTTGAAGCTTTCAGATGAACTCTGATCTTTTAGAGACCTAACATCACCAAGCTTTGTGTGCATTGTCACACACTTTGCACTAGCAACCAGCCTAGCTAGCTGATTTCTGTCCATTTTGCCCAAATACTGTAGAGGGGAATAAGGACACCACAGCGTTCTCCACTGTCCTTTCAGCAAAACACATCTGTCCTGAAATTCTCCATATCTAGAATGAACAAATGAATTCTAAATGTATGAATTGGAATGTGTGTAAACACAGATTCTTAGAAAATGTAATGGAAAAAGGAAGTACACTGTTTTCTTGCAGTAGAATGCCAGCAAGGAAAGGCTTCTTTAAAAAACAGTATATGTGTATGTTGCTTGGTATATGTGTATATGTCAATATATGGATTATTAGCTTTAAAACTGGATTTTAGAAGCTGTTATCTTTTGCAAGTGATGATAAATATAAAGAATTGAAAACTGGACAGAGGGATATGTGTGACAGCGGTCACAGACAGATTCATCCACATGGGATATGTGAACTATTTAACTTCACCAAGGTCACTGAGATTGTCTGAATAACTGCTGATCCTGCAAGGTACTTTATATGACTGAGCAGATATGCATGATATAAAAAAGGAAAAAGATTGATTTTATAATTTTTGAAAGAGTAAAAAGCCAACTTGTTTTAATTCAAATTAAAGAGTAATTCAAAATTCTTGAAATAGTAAGCAATTTTAAGTTCTAAAATTAAGGTATTTTTTTATTATTATTATTTTCTGTCTTCTACTTTTTGAGATAAAGACATCTGAGTGGAAGATAATATTCCCTATGCAACACATTTTTACTGGGGTTTTTTAAGGTCTGAAAAACCTGAAAATTACTAAACTGGCAAGGCCAACCATCCATCTATTGGGGTGTTTTTCTGAGGATAGCCACTTCATGATGATAAGGTATTGAAAATTCATTGCAAGTTATTACACATGAAGAGTGGAAAAATCTTTCATACAGGTAAATCATAACTTTATCACTGTTAGTAATTGCAATAATTAAATACAAAAGCACAAAATGAACCTTTCTTCTCAAATTATCATGGATTGTAATACTGACTTTTCCTACTAGCCTTGGAAAATTCCAAACACTTTTATTTTGAAATTCCTGTGCCAATCAAATATGAATCTGAGGTTTTTTTCTCTTCAATTTTTTTAACTGAAATGCTGCAGCAATCTAACTTGGCTGTTATGTTCACAGATATTTTAGCTTACAAAGAAGAGAAAACTAGGGAAGTATGTGTTCTAGATCTTCCTTATTCTCTCTATTCTTTTCAAGCTATTTTATATTTATTGTGATGACAGGGATTATAGTCTAAATGCACTTCCTATTAACAGTGTAATTAGAATATCAGGACTTCTTTTTTTTTTAAGGTGCTAGGAATATTTTGGAAAATTCTAGGAACTGCTGTAATAGTCCTTAAAAAGGAAGCATTGAAAACCTTACAGCTGTAAAAGCTCCATAGGTGCTTTTCCCTTCCTGCAAAGATTTTGTGGATTACTGTCGATTTTCAAAATGTGTAGTCAATAGAATGAGACCATGACATTGGTTGAAAAGTATAGGTAAACTATATATGCAAAGAAAAATACTTAAATAATTGCTTTTCCTTTAACTATGTCTTAGGATAAATGTTTGAAACTTATGATAGGTTTGATTTTCTTGTCTCTTCTTCCACCAAGTCAGTTCTGAGTTTTTCATTCACTGCAGACAATTTTTTAATTGACATTTTAATGAATAAGCCAAATGTTGAGATATTAAGTTACAGATTCTTGCTGTAAGTTTTAATTCTGCTCCCATTGGGGTTTTTTTGTGACTCTTAGGATACAGAAGACAAAAAACTCTGCAAACATGACAGGATTCATTCAACCTTTATAGAATAATAGAATCATAGAATGACTTGGTTTGGAAGGGTCCATAAAGGTCATCTAGTTCCAAAATCCCTGCCATGGGCAGGGACAGTTTTCACTAGACCAGTCTACCATTTATCTATTCAGCATGTGGGAATCAGGAAATTAGTGGCATAGATCCATCACTTATTTCTTTATTTAGTTTAGAAAACACTTTTTAGCATGGGGAAAAGCTAGCAAGCAAGCAAACACACTCAAAGACAAACAACCCAAGGGGAAAAAAAAACACAACACATTGATCTGGCTTTTAATAATGTATTGTATTCTTTATAAAGTTTGAAAGGAAAAACACCCTTTAGAGGTAAGATACAATTGTATTTTCTGGCCTAGTAAGGCTGTCTGATAACATTGCTTGTAAAGAGGTCTTAAGCAGACTCCAGGATAAAGTCAAGTACTCCTGAACAGACTGAAAATTATGTCACTCTTGACAGTTATCAAAATTTTCCTTAAACATAATAATAATAATACCTCTTAATTGTTATAATTTTGTCTCCAAGTGATTGTACATTTCAATTTTGTAAAATTATTTTGGCACACAGTTTGTTAAAGGCGTGTAAAAATAAATTACAGTTGAAGTGCATTTTTTCAGAAGAAGAAGGTGTCTGAAATTTATTTTCTGATTGAGTCCTCAGAAATGGGTTTGTTTCTTCCTTCCAGTACCAACTTCCTCTTGTAATTAATGCAAATAAACTGGCAGGGCCTCATGTTACTATGATTTGCTATATTCAGAATATTTCATGCTAAAGAAAGGTTATACCCATACGCTTACCAAGATGTGATGAGAGAAAGACATCTATATTTGCAGAAAGTATTTTGGCTAGGGTAGACAGAGGTGTATAATTCTGCAGAGTCATGATTTTGTTCACTCATCTTCCAGTTTTGAATAATTTTTCCTTTGGTTGCAGAATGACTCTGACTGTGACCTAACCCCATTTTTAGGCACATACCAATTTCAGACAAGTTTTTTAAGAATAAAAGTATATTCTTTGCACGTATGCTTTTCTAAGACTCTGCCAATCCAACTCATTTAGAATCCTAACTTAAGCACAACTTTCTATCTACTGCAGGAAAAACAGGGATCATGCACTTGCATTAAAGGAACTGTCTTTTCTGAAAAACAAATCAAACCACACCTAATTTATTGCTGCATGTCTGTTAGGAAGGTGACAGGTACAGTGGCACATATACTTTCGACCAAGGTTACAGTAGCATATTCTCAAATCTCCGTATTCATAAGATGAATGGATGTGGCCCTGATACATTTCTATATGTAAAGAAGACAGTACAGAAGACAAAGCCAAGGACGTGCTGACAAATGTGAATGTTATGCTTGTTATTTGGTTTCCCAGAACAGCACGTAAGAAGTGTGATTGACTAGTTCAATGTGAATTCTGTTTTTGGGGGTGGTAATTTTGTTTAAGTGAATGGTTTTGAAGTTTCCCATGTCAGGTTGTCATTACTCTTCTCTCTGGACTTTTTTTCAGTAGGACTGTGGTACAGCACAACCACTGACAACCATTGTCCCAGGGTCATCTAGCATCATTTACTTTGTGAGAGGAGGCAGTAAAGGATGTACTGCAGAGTTGTTCCACTTAGCTCCAACATTCAGAGGCACATGTACTGGCTCCATAATAAAGAAATTCACATGAAAAATCATTTCTGAAACTCAATCACTCTCAAATGTGAAAAGAAAAATAGGAAAGGGCAATGAAGAACTGTTGGTTAAGCCTTTCCTATAACTACTCAGCAACAGCTATATGTCTTAGAACCTGCAGTCTTGTGATATCTTTATATGACTAAAACTATAGCTACAAGGCATAGTGGTATTTTAAATGGTAAAAAAAAAAAAAAAACACCACCAAAAAAGACCCCCAACCAACAAAAAACCAAAAACTGTCTAACTATGTTCTCCATGAGCAATAGAAATATGTAAAAATAAAAATAAAAATCCCAAAAGTCTAAAGTAATCACAGATTTTGAAAATCCCCAACTCACCATTTTCTGTACTATCCTGGAAGACAGTACTAAAAGAATGAACATATCATTGGTTGACAAAGTGAATGCAGGGGAACACTAAATAATAATTTAGTTTTGCTTAATTTGTAATAAAGATTACCATTATTTATTCACTTTTCAGAGAAAAATATATTCCACAAATTTCAGGTTTCACTGTGAAAGCAGAAAGCATTTCCCTGAATGGCTCTATTTTCTAGCTATGAAGCTAATGTTTCAATGATTAAGAGAGTGATATTAGAGTTGTGGGACACCATTACATACATGAATATGTTCGATGGACACATCCAAAATTTTCCTCTTGCACACGTTCATTGTAAAACGTATTGGCTAGATCTGAAAGCACTCAAACACATGAATGAATATTGAAAGATGCAGGGGAGCACAGGTCAAGAAGAATACACAGTCTGAAGAATTTATCAGAGTATTACAAGACTTAAAGATGCCTAAGTTTGAGAAAACTAGAAATAATAATTTGTCTGATTAACAGTTTATTATGAAATACTTTTGTACTTGATACACATTTCCAGATCTCATCATCTGCTAATACTTCAGCTATTTGTCTTTCTTCTTTTGTTATTTGTCTCTCTAAGTCAACTCAACATGTTGTTTATAATTGCTGACAGTCTCTCTGTTAGACATCCACTACATCCCTCCCAAATCTGCTTTTATCCTTTACACAAAATAAATCTGCTCTTTTTACAGCCACTAATGGCTGTTAGCCAGATCTCAGAACCAGTACTTCTGCTGCATTTTCTTTGACCTGCTTCTCTGTTTATCCTCTTCTATGACTCATTTCTCTGTAACCTCATCACTAAACCAAATAAAATTATTTTCCTCCTGACTCCCAGATGTGTATACTAGACTCATCCGCTTCTCTCTAGATGAAGAGTCGCTTGAGAAGACAGCTAAAATAGTTTCATCATCTCCCTCCCCACATCTTCTTTGGACAATATTTATGCTGCTTGTTTTTTTCTGATCCACAGCCTACTAGTATACACTAGCTCAAACTGTCCTGTGGGTACCTGCCTAGGCTTTGCCCAAATATTAGTCTCTGTCAGACAAAATATGCCTAAAAACATTCCTCCCTAAACTAAATTTTACTAAAGTATGTGACTAAAGAATGAAACTCCTTCAAACTCAAACCAATTTGAATCTTTTTTCTCCCTAATAAGTATTATCTGACCACATCCATTCTGAATGCTACTGTAAAACATGTATTTTTCTATGATCATGTCATGTCTCTCTGTACATTCTTCTACTTGTTTACCCTTCTTCCTTATCAAACTCAAGCTGCTTGTCTTCACTGCAGAAGCCACTTACCAGCATTTCCACAGAAACCTTATTTTTCACAGAAGACTTTAGGTGCAGATCCGATATTTCTCTTTTGCTTCCAAAGAAGCTGTTGCTGGGAAACTGGCTGGGCATCAGTCTGCTGGTGGGAGGTGTTGAGTGCTTGCTTTTGCATCACTTGTTTTTTTCCGCTTTTTTTTTTCCTTCTTATATTGAAGTGTCTTTTTCTTGACCCATGAGTTTTTCTCAGTTTTGCACTTCCAGTTCTCTCCTACATTCTACTATGGGTTGAGCAAGTGACTGGTGAATCCTTAGTTGCTGGTTAGGGTCAACACATCACATGGAGAAAAAAGAGTCTGACTTTTTTTTCCAAAAATTCCCTTGATATGCTACTCTTAGGAATCCTGCAACTTGCGGCCATTTGATGGCAGTTGTGTAATTCCAACTGTAGGAAAATCTGACATAATTTGAACTAGTTTGTAGTGAAAGCTTGAGTATTGAGTCATGGAAAGCTTTTCTCATTTTTAGTTTCAAACTCTTAGATTTCAGAGTTTCACAGTTTATTCCTTGTTATTTCTGACTGAGAATGAATCTATGCCCTCTTTGGAGTGCACTGATAGGCCGGGCATAGTCCTGCTTCATTGCTTTATTTTTTTTTTTTTTCCCCCTTTTTGAGAATTTCTTTTACTGGTAGAAACAGAGTATATAGAAAATAAATGTTTCAAATGGTAGCGTTCTTTTGTCTTCATCACACAAATGTTAATGCCATAGAAACACTAAAGAAGATACTTCAAAAGTATTGCACATTTGCAAAACTTTAAATTTAAACAAAAAAAGTCTTACTATTTGAGCAAGTTCAAGCACATTCAGTTTCAGTTTACTGTTTATCCTGCATTCCTATTTTTCATGATTAAGAGATCTGCTTGCCACTAAAAGAGGAAAAAATAATAGAAATAATAGAATAAGAAAATAACTGGCAGCATGTTACTGTCTGGACTATCAAGCAGGTTACCCCCTGAAGGGTTTAACTTACATTTTCTATACACTCTTATCAAGAGAAAAATCAGAGTGAAAATGAACTGGGCTTGAAGCAGTCAGTAAGATAATACTTCACCACTTGAATAGCAAACAATTTCTGGCAGGTGGCATGTACTATAGAATCAGTATTTAAGTTTTTGGCAAACTGAGCTTGTGAACTCATTGCCAGATTCAGATGCCTGAAGTAGATTTTCAAAGAGATAAAAATTAAATAGCAAAATACACGTCAAACACACCCCAAAACTCAATAATAAAAACTCTTGTTTTATTGAAGAAACATGACTGGGAAAATAAAGCACAAACTATGTCCAAAAGACAACTTGAGCAGTAGAACCATCCGCATTAGCTCTGTGCATGTACAGAGCACAAGCAAGTCCTGTGTCCTGTGTCCTACTGTGTTTTCTACATAATGCAGAAAACTATAATTTCTATGTCAGTTTGTGAGTGAACTGGTATAATAAAAATAAACAAATGTAATAAATTAAAAGTATTAATGATTTATTTAAATTTTCATTGCATTAATTATGACTTTCTGATATCTCAAACAACTGAAGTCGTGCAAATATAACCCTAATACCTTGTATGGTGTATGTATGTAAGTGTATTGTATTCTATTTAAAAAATAATAAAACCTGTTATTTAGGTGCTGATATATGTCAGAACTTAACAAAATTAAATACTAAGTGTTTGGGGAAGTAGATAGTCTAATAAAAAATTCTTCGTTTTGAGATTACACGTAAGTTCTCAAAGCCCATTCTTTTTTTTGCTGCTGACAATTGTAGAACTTTCATTGAAGGTACTTCCAGTAAAGAAGCTGCGGACTTCACGCTTTGAACTCAAAGACAATTTCTGGGCCAATTTTTCAAGCAAGGTCTGTCTGCATGTACAATTGATTCCTGCTGCAATTGCTGACTTTAGGACAAGGAACTGAAAAATGTAGAAGAAAAAAACAAAGGTAACTTGATTAATTTTGACATAGAAGACTTTCTGACTTTTGTACCTACTTAATAACGTTGGGGCAAATGTCATGAATGTAGGAAATATATATTTTTTTGTATCACCAAAAGCTCTAAGTGGTCCAAGATCTTTTGCCAATTATTTTTCTATACAGACAAAATAGAAGATACAAAGACAAATCTTTGCATGATCTCAGCAAAGTAGCAAGGACAAAACTGCTGGATTGTATCAAGGCCATGGTTGCTATGCTGTCTACTACTGGGGATGTTTATTTTTTCTGAATTAGAATCTTTGGCATAAACTGCATTGACATGAACTGAAATCCAGGACATGCCATTCCGGGAGAATGTGCTTATTACTGGAACTCAAATGCAGAGATTTTGGTTCTCCATTAGTCCCCCCAAACCCATCCATTCTTAGAAGCAGAGATAGAAGGAAATGCAATTTAATGGTGTATCACATCCAATTCTGAGGTGGTATTATTTTTCAGGAAAGTAGGACCAAGAACCTCAGTACTGTCTAGCAACAAGGCTGTAATGTGCCTTTTCTCTGCTTTTCTTTTGGCCTCTAAACACATAAAGGTATTCCTGTCTATCAGTTCCAGTCCTAAAGAGTGATAAAGGTCACAGGCCAGTGCTTCAGTCTGAGGAAGCAACCCAGGACAGGCTTTCCAGTGGCTGGTTGAAGCTTTTCTCTCTTGGTATGCTGGCCATTGTGTATCCCATTGTAAAGTTCTTCTGTTCACATAGCTGTCTTGCTCTGCTCAGTGAATCACAGAAGCAGTCTCCATGTACTGACTGCCACATTGGGGATCAGGACACACACATCCCACAAAATTAATGGCCTTTGTAAAACTAGGTTAGCTGATACACTTGAGAATAATTTTTAGAAATAATTTGCTGAAAAGTCTATGGATATCTATATTTGCATTCTGGACCAGTTTAAATCCCCATAATACTGACTGTCTTGTGGCAAAGTACAAAGCATTCTCAATTTTTAATATTGGAATTTTGCCATGAGATACATAATACAGATGTCAGAATCAGGATCTGCTGAGACATTATTGAGAACAGAAATGTCTGTTTCCTGACAAGAGATGATGAATTCTCAGCATTTTCCAAATCAGTCAAATATGATAGAGTCCAGCCAAATCAATGGAAAATTAACTTTTTATTTCAATAGCTGTTCCCTCTTAGGTGGATAAAACTTAAATTTAAATTTAAAATTTTTGTAGTCTCTTTTAGAACCAGTTTTATTTTAATAGATGTTCTGTGCCTTGATGATCACTTACTGCTCAAGACAATCTATGACTCTCTAGAGTCATGGAATGGTTTGGTTGCAAGGGACCTTAAAGATCATCTAGTTCCAGACTCCCTGCCATGGAGACAAATGCCTTGCCCTAGACAAGGTTGCTCAAATCATAGAGTCATAGAATACGCTGAGTTGGAAGGGACTCATCAGGATCATTAAGTCCAACTCCTGGCCCTGCACAGGACACCCCTAGAATCACACCATGTGCTTGAGAGTGTTGCCCAAGTGCTCCATCCAAGCTGGCTTTGAATACTTCCAGGGATTGGACATCCACAACTTCCCTGGGCAATCTGTTCCAGTGCCTCACCACTCTCACAGTGAAGAATTTCTTCCTAATATCTAATCTAAGCCTATCCTCTTTCAGTTTGAACCTATTTCCACTTGCCCTGCCCCAGTAAAAAGTCCCTCTACAGCTCTCTTCCAGGCTCTGCTTTAGATACTTGAAGGTGCTATAAGGCTCCAGCCCTCTGATCATCCTCTGGACTAATATAATACCATATAAATTTTGTTAAACCCTAGTGTTTCTTTTATCCTTTCTGAAAGCTTGGTGTACTTTTGCTTCTTCTGTATAAAATATTTCTGAAAACTGATTCAAGCAGATCTATTAGAGTGAGAAGGTAGTCTTCATTACATACACCAAAATGCTGGGATTTTTTTCAGTTCTGATAGACTAGATTATTTCAATATTGCAACACTAGGTGTCATCACATCATGGTCCAACATAGAGAAATTATATTTAAGCTTTTACCAGGATACAGATGAGTGAATAATTCACGATGAATAATTTATTTACTGGATTTTGCCTTTTCTTTCTTTCCACCCCCCCACCCACCCCCCCCGCATGAAATATTTAAGAGCAGATTACAAATCTCTCTTAAGTATTCTGGACTAGAAATTATTTGCAATTTTCTTCCCATTTTATATCCTAATGAATTTGAAGTGTTTGTTTTGAACTTTAAATTCACAATTAGTAATTGATTAAAATATTACTTCTGTTCCTGTTTTATTGAACAACAGTGTAAAATGACAAGCTGCAAAAGCAAGTGAAAATCAGAACTAACTAAAATTGAGGTCTGTTGCTAAATAAAAGTTTCCATTAAAATGGCACTTAAAATTTTTAATTTCCCTAAAAAAGGATCCAAACATGAGTAAATATGAAAAATGTGTTCATTTACACTACTTAATCTTTCTGTAAAATGCTCTTTAAAAAAGGGCTTTTTGAAATCAACTTCAAACAGTAAGTAAAATGTATAGATTTTGACCAATGAATGATGAGTTTGTAAAAGTTATTGCCCTTCAATTATGCACTTCTCAACACAACTGAATTCCATAACTAATGGTTTTCTGCATATGTATTTGTGTAACTTATTTGTGTAACTTATTTAGACCCTGTTTATAATGGACCTTTTATTGAGCTGCTGTAAATTCTGATCTTTCTTTGCAGTGTTAGTTATTTGTAATGTGAATAGTGCAACATGCTTTATAAATTATTTCTTGTTATGATCTCAGGTCACATCACAGATGTTCTCTAGTCCTCAAAACAGCTGTCATTAGGTCTAGCAGCTCCCTTCTTTAGCAGTGCTACTCATGACATTCATTTTTATCTAGAAAAATAAGACATCTAGTCAGCTTAATAGTAGTAAAATTGTTATAATTTTCAAACTTTCTGACACTCAGTGCCACAATTTCCTGAAAGCATAGGGAATCTCCAGGGACTTTCAGCTATGTCCTGCCTCTTCTCCACAGTCTTCCTCTCTTCTCTGCCATCTTGTGTTCTCACATATTACACCAAAAGGGAAAACTCCATAACTCTCCATAAGTTTAGGCAAACAGAAACATAAAAACTGTTAATGTAAAAAAAAAAAAAAAAAAAAAAATCACAAGGAAAATGTACAAAATTGCTGCAGCTATAAGTTTAAAAGCAGCTGTAAGTTTTTCCTTTTGGTTTTTGGTTATTCAGGTAATTGGAGCTTCTGAAAAGAATCTGTAAATGAAAAAAGGGACATTGAATTCATTATTTTATCTCATGATTTTTAACACAAATGTAATGTCTGTGTAAGTAAAGGAAATCAACCCTTCAACTAATACCCTCTGGACTATAGAGAAAGGCTCACTTACATTTTTTACAGATAGACTAATTAGCATCAAATTTTGTCATGCAAAACAAAAGGTTGAGAAATAATCCCAGTCTAGATCAGACCATGAGGACTCAGCTGATCTCCAGTTAGACCCCACATTTCCCAAATGACTGGTCTACCAACACCATGGTTTTATTGGTTTTAAAAGAAAGAACTAATTAATCTTCTCAATTATTCATGCCTGAGAATAGGAAATTTCAGATAATAAATCTCTTTCACTGATAATTTCACACCAGCAACATCAAGGCATACTGCTCTTATTAACGTTTCCTATTTTTCACTTCATTCTGATGTATTCCAACACTAAGATACACGACCATTTTTAAGATACTTACATAAGGATGCATGGAAAAGATACAGTACATTTTAGATGGTTTGCTGTTATTTAGTGTGCTCACATAATGCATTTCCCTTACTAGGCTGAAATTCTCACTCACTGGCATCAGAAAGATGTTCTAATTTTTTGGTGTTTATCCATTTAAACTTAAACTGTATTTTAGATTAGTCTAAATTATTTAGTTAATAACAATTTTAAGCATTCACTCATATGGTGCTTACAGACATAATTATCTGGGATTCAAAATAAATAAATGTTATTGAATATAACATTTTGATTTTTTTTCTTTTAATTATATTCAGTTGATTTCTTTGTGTATAATACACTTTTGCCATTTCACCATCATTTCTCTGCCCCCAGTCTGGCATGTTAGACTTACTCCTAGACAGTGTAACCTGATTTCTTTTGATGGAACCACAGATGCAAGGAGCTGTTCCCCAGAGGTCTTAGCTCTGAAGGCCTGTTTGCATTAGCTTATGATCTGGTTACCAGACACTTCATGGAATAAAATCAGGACAAGTGTGGGTTAGTGCTCATTGCTGTTGACTGCTTTCTCTGCTTTGGTGATTCCTTAATGGCTATGTTCTGTGGGGGATGGCGTGAAGAAGGCAGTCACCTTGAAGAAGACTCAAAAGACAGAGGCAGTGTTTCTTCAAACAGATTTTGACATGTCTTTTTACAGCCTAGGCAAGGGTAATACAGCAATTCACTGTGATTTGCTGAATAACCTGGAGCAGTGTACCAGAGAACAATAAGAAAGTGAGAAAGCTATACTATTATATTTCAAAGAAATATTACAGCACCAAATCCAACTTCCTGCTATTTTCTTCATGAAAAAAAATCCTTCAAATTCTACTTTATAAATATTCAGAAGATCTCACAACAGCAGCTCAGGTACAGTATATATTTAATGTTTTTATTCCAATATTATACAGAGATAAATGGGAATTAAGATATGAGGAAATTCTCTGCCTCCTTCTAATATTTCCTATCTATTTAATTGACAAAATGAGAAAGAATCTGGTTATTTGTAGCAAGTGACTATATTCCTTTATGTTTTGTTAATATTTCTGTTCAAGAAGCACATTTTTATTAATTCATCTGCTATTAGAAGTCACTTAGGAAATATTTTATTCAAATATGAATATAGAGCAAGTACACTAGCAGCTTAAAGTCTGGATGATTTGACACCTGATTGCCTAAATCCTGTACATTTGTTGCTATTCCAGTAACTGTTCATGGAGCTGCTTATAAATAATTAAAACATTGCAACTTCAGGGATGCAAAGTCATGTTCTTTATTGAGCTTCTAGACATAAACATTTGACCCCTATGTGGGTCCAGTTGCCTTTATGAGGATTGGGTATAGGAGCTAATTCTCTCACTACTGCTATAAAAAGAAAAGAAGACAGAAAGAAAACAGCATTTTTTATCAGGCTGAAACTTACACTCTACTGTAATAATCTGTAACTATCTGCCATTAAACTCTCTTTCTGCCTTTGACAGATTTTTTGAAAGCTGGATAACAGTCACATGAACTCTTAAAACAGTAGCTGAAGGATGAGAAAAAAAGTAGAACCCAATCCTGCCATGGAAAGTGAGTGGATGTAATGATCTAGGAGGTTATTACAAACCACCTCTGTCTGCAAGAGACATTGATAACACAAGCACTGACAGAGGGAAGAAAAGAATCAATTCATAGCAAGAAATGTTCACTCATGAAAAAATTTAGAAGGACACTCAGGTTTTATATGGGCCTCATGTTTGAATATAAAAAATCCCCAATCTTTATAAGTGCTTCTAGCTATGCTGTATTGTATATACAGACCTAACCCTCCAGGAGTTTCCAGTCTGATTGCATTTCATGCATTATTTCAGCTTTAAAGTTACTGTTTTAGTCAAGCAGAAAAATCCTTTTATTGCATATTTAACTATTTTCATATTGTAGGACTGAAATATCATAAAATATTTTCATAACAATTGTTTTGTCTACCTTCTTACAGGGACTTAAGCAGATGACAAATTTATGGATGCAGTTGTGCTGACTTTATTACTATTATTTAATACATGTCTGAGATTTCAATTATTACCTGAATATAAGGGCTACTGTTCCATATTTCAATATTGAATCAGATCCCAGGTTAAAGATATTATGGGACTTCATTCTGAATATAGTGAAGAGGAGTTTACATCTATATAATTGTATTTTTATGTGAGTTCCTCTGACATAATACTAGCTAAATAATTTAGTTGCTTATGGCTGGAAGGAAGGAAGGAAGGAAGGAAGGAAGAAAGGAAACTAAAATATCATTTGACTCAGAATCCACACAGTTCACCTAGAACTGGGCTATAAATGAAAACCAATTTTCTTGTAAAAAAATGTAAGGAAAAAAATCATTAGACGTTTTTAATCCTTTAGTCAAATTTTAAATGCCTATAAAAGGTGTCACCAACATTGCAATTATTTCCAGCTCATCTTTAATGGATTGAGTTCCTCACTGACATACTGTTTTACAGTTGATGTTATTTTACTTCCTTTTTGTTACATTAATTTTTGTCTTCATGTTAGCAGTAAGGTGTTAATCCCTTTGGGATTCGTTTGTATGAAACTTGCTCTCCAAGTGAAAAAGGGCATATATCATGTATACACAAATATGACATACATATGTAAACAGTACTGATTGCATTACATGAAGTAATACTATTTTTTACCATGTATTTATATACCTCTATTAATCCATATTTTTCTAACAATAAAGAGATGACTTGATAAAATACAATGGGAAATACTGCATTATACCATTAAAAGTCCAAGTGTTAAGAACCACAGGGAATTCACCATCATATCATGCATGTGGGATATATGTAAGAGCATCTCTCTTATGAGCTCATTAGGCACCACTGTGGCATTTCTGAGGTGTCCTTACAGAGCTCAGACAGCAACCAAACTTCAGTGAGTTCAAGACTGTTCATCCATGGAGCTAGTGTGGAGTAAAGTATTAGACCTTTTGGAGAAAATAAATGCCTAAACCATTAAGATTAGATACACATTGAGTGATTGGAAATATTACCGTTTTGGTACCTGTCTCAAAATCTGTGTGACTCCTGTTTTCATTACCTATACCCATTTTTTAACCTGTGTCCACTGTGGCAATTGAATCTGGTCCGTTCTAACTACAATAGCATCAATAAATCTTCATAATTTTCTTCATTTCATTAAGATCTCTGCTAAACCTTTCATTATGTCCTTGAGAGTTATTATGTAGCTTGTTTCATTGATGAAATTTCAATGTATTTTTCTACCAATAAGATGGGATGATATACACTAGAACAAGAAAGAGGTTATTGGTAACTATCAATCTATTTAAAACTGTTTGGTAGGGATTTGTTATTTCTATTTTTCATTTTCTGATTTCTTGCAGACCTTTCTCCAAGTGGAACTGAAAATGGAGTTAAGATTTCTGCAACACACATCAGAAATATGTGAGAATACACTGCAGCAATGAGGAACCTGGTCTACTGCTATGCCAGTGCCCATGAGCTGTAGTGTAGAACAGAATGAGTAGGCAGGCTTAATACACAAATAGGATTTTGAGAGGAAAAACTTAAAAAGGACAAAACTGTATGCTCCATACTTCCTTACTTATTTTTTCTGTTTTCTACTTCTTTCTCTATTCTCTGTTTTGTTTTTATTCCTGTCATCCTCCCACTCACCTGCCCAGCCTCCACTGTGATTCTGGGCAATACTTAAATATGCTGAAATTCCAGCATGGAAGAAATCCTAATATACAGCTAGCTCTAATAAACACTAGCACTTTCCTTTTAGGGGAACTGGCTGTATCTTTACTTCAANGGGGGGGCGAGGAAAAAAAACAACAAGCAAGAAAAACAAACAAACAAACAAACGAAAAAACAATTGTTCCAGCCTGCTCGTGCATGTCTAATCATGCTTAATACCAGCAATATGTGTCAACTTACACCAAGAATAAATGAACCATAGAGAAGAAAAGAAAAATAAGAATAGTTCTCTTGAAGAAAATGTGACTTGCCAGCTTTTGGATGTTATTACTGAAAAGCGAATATACTTTTACTCACTGTTGCATAATGGGTGTAAGATGTCATAGTACATTTTAGTAAAATTTCATGTTCTGAAGCTCATTTTCTATTTCTTTCTTCTCAGATATTCTCCTTCTGGGTCTGCAGCTCATGATCAGGGTTGTTTTGTGGCCAAGAAAATAGATTCAGTATTGTCCAAGGCTGATGTGTCCATGCTGCACTTGTGCCACAGCTTCATCTTTACAACTAGGCCAACTGTCAGGTGACACAGCAATAATGCCACTTGTTTACACTGAAATTTCCTGCTACGTTAATGAGACTAAAAAAGGTATCAGCTAACACTGGTTTTCTCCTTCTGTTTGCCAAATAATACTGAGGCACAGTTTATGAACTCTGTAGAGCTTAGGCTACAACGCAGACCCTTGCACAGCTCATACAGAGCCATGTTGTCTGTTGATGTAATCACCATGCCAGAATTGATTAAATTCAGAATGATATTTTCTGGATAAGGCTACTGCAAAGTTCTCTAAAGAAGTGCAAATTTCATCCCATCAGAAAACTTCCTGCACTAAGTTTCTTCATGTACACAAGGTCAGATCTGGCTCACTTTTCTGAAACACAATAAATGTAATTTTTCCTTCCAGCTCTGATAAAAAATAATAATAAAAAAAGCAATCTGTGTAAGTCAAGTTATAATTTGAAGGCAATCATAATTTAAGAATGCTATATTCTTAGTTTTCCCTTTGCCCTTACATGATGGCAGAATATGGCATGGGCATTTCACATTCACAGGACTGGTGGGAGATTTTAATATTTTAAGACATAGAATCATCAATTTTGCAAAAAGTCAAGGCTGAAGGGAAATTATCAGTTAAAAAAAAAAAA
>VXBX01000790.1:132907-164476 GCA_013400415.1 Scytalopus superciliaris | reverse complement strand
TAGGTATGTCCAGCCACTGAATAAAGGGGATACTTTGGTGAAGAAAACCTTTTCATACAGAAATCACAAATACAGAAAACCTCCATATGACAAAACAGCTTCAACCTCCTCAGTTATCATAGTAAGGATCAGAATTTTCTCATTCTGTCTCATTTGCATAATAAACCTGAAAGCTGCATTTCAGGAGTCAGTGAACACTTCCTGGGGGATAGGCTATCACATAAGATGAGTTCTTGAAAACTTTTGATGTTATAATTTCTATATATTTTAAGTAAGTTTTCCATTGTGCACTTACCTTCCTCTCATACACACACCCTGCTGGTATACCTCTATGGAGAAATACATCCTTAAGCAAAGTAAAAGATTAAACCACCTGGTATAAAAATAATAGTTAAAAGACCTATCAGTTTATTTCACACTGCATTGTAAAGCACAGACAAAGCAACATTTCAAAAAATATGTTCATTTTACTTTTGCAGACATGAAAACAATTTCCCTGGGATTAACACTTGAGAGAATGTATCTTTCATATTGTGAAAAGCAGGCCTTTTTTCTCTTTTGTTTTACTTTCTGATACTTTGTTTCTAGGAAAAAGATGCAATGTTCTGCCAAATATTGGCCTATGTTTTGTTAAAAAACAAAACAAACAAACAAAACCCACATGGTTGGCTTGGGGTTTTGATTTGGCTTGTTTGTTTTGTTGGTTGTGTGTGGTTTTTTTGTTTGATCATTTGTTCTTAGTGTGGGCATTTTACAGCTTACTAGATGGTGCTTTTACATCTTGAATCCAACAAGTCTAGGATTTTTATCTTCAGCTTTTAGCCTCTGATATCAAGCCTGAAAGTGGTAGAAGTTTCATCTGAATTTTTCATCTTAGTACACAGATGATAATGTCATTAAAAATTCTGTGCTTAAAATTGTGTCCATTTTACATGAAAAGTACCGTCTATAATATAACATATTGATTATGCACAGCTTGCTCACTTGTCTTTTTCTGTTCTTTCTGCTCTGGAAAAACACTTTAAGAGTAAATTAATTAATATAGATAAGAAGTGTAACTATTTAGCCACATTTGCTATGATATGTTTGAGTAATAAAATTATTCCAGGAAAAAAACATTGGAAAGTGGGTAGAGGGAGGTGCTTCAAGTATAGTTCATGTATAAGTAATATGGAAAATGTCACACCTTCCATATCATTCGTCCTTCTTTTAAACCTGATTTTCTATTACTGAGCAGTTGTTGAATAAGGCTTTCTGCAAGCAGCCTCTCTTTTGAAGATTTAAACATCTTACAAACTTCACTGAGCAATGAGAAAATTAAACTGCATCTGCTAAAGGCAAACCAATATTTGCTGATGTGAGTAGAAAAACTTGACTTAATGGCACTCCATTATTAGTTTTATAATTAAGAGCCACACATATTATATGGAACCCAGATTAATCATTTTACTGCTTCTGATTCACCTTTTTTAAAGAGAATCTTCTATAATAACTACAATCAAGCCATTATTTGACCTTATTAAACTACTGCTGGAGTAACTGGCATTTTTTTTCATGGGACACTTATAGATAACAGCACTTTTTTCTCCCCTTTTTAATTTAAACAACAATTTTGGGAATGCAGTGGACAAAGGCATCTTAAAGAACTTGTTATCCAGATAATATTTTTCTTCTTGATTGTCCTGGTTTAAAGATAAACCGGCAGGAGAAACGAATCTAATTCACAAACAAATTATAAATCAGAACTATAATTTAATAAAAAAGAAAAAAAGATCACAATCAGTACAAGGGTACAGAGGAAGAAGTCCCTTTAACCCAAAAAAAAAAGGTGTGTGTCCCAGCAGCCTGGGGCACAAACATAATAGTAATTGTCAACCCCTGTACTGAGCACCACCTGGCCCTCCTAGGTACAAAGTAAAAGGAAAGAAGAAACCTGTCAGTGAAGCGGATGGTCCCGGTCCAGTAGAGAGTGGCAGTCACAGTCCTGCTGAAGCTCTGGTCCTCCTCTGGATCAGCCCGGAACCAGTCCCAAAACCCCAGTTTATATGTGCTTAGGCTCAGGTGGGAGTGCCCAGTACCTCCCCCAGGGCGGGGAGTTTCACAATGGGTGATTTACACTCTGATATATTTTTGGAATCCCTGATGGCCCATTAGCAGACATGACCCCTCAGGCTGGGTGTGGAGGTGCTGATGGCTCTCCAGAGGGGCGTTATCACACTGAGTCCCTGATATGAAGACAGGAAACCTTTCTTATCTTACAGGAGTTCCCAAACACCCAGCTTGTAGCCTGAGGAGTCGGGTGTGCCTCAGGCAGCTACTGCAAATGATCCATTGTTAGCAGTTCATGAGGGGACCAGGTGGAACTCTTTTTCCCCATGGGGCAGGCAGTCTCTTTCCTGGTTCCATGGTTGAAAAAAAAAAGAGACAGGAGGTGATCCCTCTGAGGCACAGGGTTGGTAGATGAAAGAAAAATTCCAAGATTTTAAATCCATAACATTGATGTTACTGCAGGGTCTTGCATATTCCATTCAGATTCCAACACATGCCCTGAGTTTTCTTTACTGAACTTCAGCTTGCTTGTCTTAGAAGTTACTGTTCTAGGCTTATTAGATCAGTGCAAGTATTGAATAAGACACTGATAATGATGTATCAATTTCACTTTTAAAAGTGGTATTAAGGCCTGAAGAACCATTGACTTTTCTTACGTCACTGTTCAGATTATTTCACTTCCAGAGGATGTATTACAAAACGTACTATTGTGCTGGGATTTTGCACAAGCTGTGAAAGATACTCCCTTGGTTTTTAGACTAGATTATTTCATTCACTCATCACTCAAGTATTTCATTGGTAGCAGGAAACTGTCCGAATGGCAAAGTACATTTTCAATCCTATTTTAAAGCAAACCTTTATTTTTAATGGTACCTTCTCTCTTTATGCTAATACTTGTACTTTACATACTATTTGTATTTACTGCTCAGTTAGAGGATACTAGGAATGTTTATGGGCTTCTAAACAAGCATATTTAGTTCATGCTCTGCAGAACACCAAAACACCTACTTAATGCTAAATAACATTGCCTACATGACTACATTAAAAGCCTCATAAAACTTGAGTATGTCTATAACTGTCTTGTTGGATCAGCACCTTAATTCAGCCTGGAATATGCATAACTCCCTCCATACCAGTTTGCAGTTGATGACTCGTACATAAAATCAGATCCTCAAATGAAACCTGTTCAAATGGTCCAACCTGTCAAATGGCAATACTAAAATCAATGAAGCTACGTGACAAACACCATCTGAGAACTGGGTCCAGGAATAATAGACAATAAAACTACAAAATTATAATTCATAAGCAACTTCTTCTAGAAACTCATGCACCTAATAGTAATCATCGGTATATGCACATCTGGGAATGAATAGCAAAGAAACAGCAAATCATCTGGAAACTTTATTGTGGAAAGTGCTTACTAAGGAAAAATGAGTTTTACAGTAAGTCAAGCAAAAAAAAAAATAATCTGCATGCAAAGAGACATGTGACTAGGTAAGTAAATAGCCTATTTTGGTTTTAGGTCTTCAAAGCAGCAACTTCAAACAGTTTGAATTTTAAGGAGTGTATTTTTTGATCTCATGGAGCAGGAAGAAGTTTCTTGACCTTAGCCAAGTATCCAAGCAGAGAGCTCCTTAGGATAGAGGCAGAAGTAACCTTGTGTTGGTCATAGGGTGGTGGTCTCCCTTATGTTCATGGGAATGAACTCTCTGCAAGCACTGTTTAAATCTGACTAATTAATGATACAGACCCAATCCTAAACTGTGCAGTCCCACTCAAGCCAGTGATAAGGAAAAGTTTTAATTCTTTTATTCATATGTATATTTTGTTCATTATTTCTTCATTGTGCTTTTGCCTATAACTTTAAAATTGCATGTGTGCTACAGGTTGGAAGTATGTGTTAAAGCACTTAAAATAAGTTATGAAATGTAGTTATTCTTGCAGCTTCTCAAGTTATAACCCCTCTTTCCGTTTCTGTCCCATACAAAACTCGTATCAGCTTTATCAGGGCAATCCTTCAAGCAAAAACATAGTCAGCTATGACAGGGAAAAATCTGGGGGGCTAAACATGGATGTCCAGCAGGATTTTAGGCATTTTAGGAATGGCTTCTCGGCCTCCAGCTGCCATTTTAGAAGATGGACCTTGTCTAGGTCCTATGCCATAGCTTCTAGCAGTGTGATATCTCAGACAGTATCAGGATCATACACATTAAGGCCTTGTTAGACAGGAGGAAAAAATTAATCTCAAAGCTTAAGATCTTTTTGTGAAACTGCTCTAAAACTGGTCATGCAAAGTGTCATGACAAAAATAAGCGCAACATCTGGTTGGACCTCTGAGGAAATATTTGCAGGCTTCAAACTGTATAGGGGTTTTATATTAAAATTAGTACCTCAAACATCACTGGTAGTGAAGATTATATTTAATAAAGAAATGTGTCCCTCCTACACAAAATGGACTAAGATACCTATAAAATCTTCATTTGGATAGCTGTGGGCAGCTTTAAGTAAATATATATCTGAAACAAGAGATTGTGTTGTAATGCAAAAACACAGCACAAATAAAAGGAAATATTAGTGCTCCTGAGTATTCCAGCAATGCATCCACCCAGCACTTGAATGTGTCAGCCTGTTTTACTCTGAGACTGAATCAAGTCATATCTACAACATTAGAAGTGGGATCAGACTAGTTTAGTGTTCTGAAGTACAGCAGGATCATAACACACTGTTCAAGTTCATCAGTTGAAAATAGTTTTATTTTCTTTCCCTTTGGAAGTGCAAAACAAGAAACATGATTTATTGGAGTGGAATTTTCTTTTTCTCAGAATATTCAAATATACAGTCAACATATGACACTGATAAAAGTGGTTTCAAAGGGCTACTCTTATAACGAACTTAAAGAGAAAGTGTTGGCCACTCAGATAAGAATGAAAAACAAAATTGCAACTTGTAGGAAATTTAAAGTAGGAATATCTGCAAGTTTTACAGAGGGGAATACACCTATCTTGACCTTAGTAAGCAGGACCAAATAATTCATCATCTGTCTTCCACAAGTGATGACTTTTTTTTTTGTCAGAAGAGGTTTATGCTTTTCAAACTGTATAATTAAAAAAACCAGAAACTTTTACCACAAAGTCCTAATATTCTGATACTGTTTTTAATAGCAATATATTTAGAAATCTAAAAGAAATCTGATATTTCATATATATATATATATATATAAATACTGAAGGAACAACAGTAATTATAGTAAAGTTAATAAACATTTACCTTGGAATAGGAGGTAATACTTATAGCAATGGTTAACACAAAAACTGCCAGTCAGGTAATATGTAAAAGAAGTTTAATAGCAAGATAAGGGGCACAGCAAGACCTTTAAAACTGCTAATCAGCAAAAAGGTTATATAGTCTAATACACCCATTTTTAAGATACAGTAAACCTGCGTTACAGGAGCACAAAATACAAGACCTGAAAATAGTGACTTAAAAATAGAATATTATGTTATGGAATTAGTGCCTAAATTTAAATTAGTAGTAAAATGAAACTTCTTCCTGAACTTGCTGTGTTTCATAGTTGCACTGGGTTTTTTTCTGGATGTAGATGAGCAAACCACTACACTGCAAGCAGATAATTGGAGCAGCTTCCTGAGAGAAGGGTCATCTAACAATTAAAATAATTCAGGATTCCTTCTGAACAGTGAAATGAGATAATTACCTTCAGAGGAAAATTATTTTCCGTGTATCTTAAACACCTATCTTTATTCAACTTTAAAGTGACTAATTGCCATCTAGAGGTGTCTATCTCACTACTGGCTTTACAGAGAGGCTAACATAGCCAGAATGCCTCCCTGGGCATGGCCAAATAGAAGAGGAAGTTCCAGTATAGAGGCTCACTCTGGTGCCTTCAGATGTGTGAAACTAGTCATAAGATTCAATCCAGCCTTCACTCAAAATTATCTTAATTCATCAAAACACAATGTTACTATTTCTAGTATGCTGTTCCAGCCTGACTCTGGTAGCCTAACACATGAATACCTTAAAAAAAATTACCTTAGTTCACAGAACTGTCATTAGTTTTATTTTTTCTTACAGAATAATTAGGTACGAGGCACATTGAAAAGATATATTTCCCACTGCACTCAAACATTTATTGTCTCTAAGCTACTTTGCAAGCTAACTGTGTAAAACTATAGTTTTTGTAAATTTCCTCATAAATTTTGAAATGTTTTGAATTTTTAGGATTCTCTGATGCTAATTAGCTGAAACATTAGGATGGCTCAGCAATGTTGCCTGCACAGTCTGAAGAGGTTTGGATGTATTTACACTGCATATACAAAGGAACAAGTATTATAAGTTATTTAAAGTAGAATGAAAATTAGTTTAACAATTTTTTATTAAGAAATCTCTCACTGAAAAAGGGATATATTTTGATATTGACAGGTTGTGTGTATATATATATACGTAGATTTCTCATATATGTCATATAGATATATATGAGAAAAAAATTTGCAAGGGTTATTTAGATTGAAGAAAAAAAGTGAGACAGAACTTGAATGTATTTCAATAGTCAGATGCATTCATCCTATTACTGGAATGTATCAACATCCTTTCAACAGTGGCATACATTTATTGAATAAGAGAATACTATGAAATGAAGGACCAGTGGAAGCTCAACTCTTTAATTTCATTGTCAAAAAGATCATAAAATCAACTATAATGTATATTTTATTTTTTTACTTTACAAACCCAAATGAAGATGAACAAAGGTATTCAAATGAAACTCACCATGCACTGATCTGTTCATAGGTATCATAAAGGAATATACCACATATTCATTAAAGTTCAGTTCTATGGAGGCACATAAAAACATGCAAAACCAAGATAAACTGTTTTGAAGTATCAGTAGCATTTGCATATGTGTGGACAGCAAGCTCCACTTAAAAGACCAGTTACTAGCCCCATGTGGACAAACATTAGTGAGTTAAATGTTCTGTTCTGAGTACTACTGAGTACTTATTGAACTTATGAGCCACTGAAATGATGCTTGGAAAAGCTGACAGGAGTGTGAGATACAGCAAACCTTTTTGCCTCTTTCATGTAGATTATTACATTAATATTATTACATTACATTGTGGTAACTAATACCATCCCTTAGTAAATTCAGTCCATATCATTAATCATTGTATGGATATTTGGCTGTCCTCCAAAAGAGTGAGGAGAGCAAGAACATGTCATACTCTATTTGCCCAAACTCCATTAAGACTGCAAAACGACTTCCCATGTGCTGTGACACCAAAGTTTTTAAGGAGTCCATCCCTGATAGGGAACCTTTTTCCTTCTAGCACTCCTGACTCCCCACATTTCTATGAGTAGCCACACAACAGTGAGAGCAACTAGAAATTGCTAGTGCAGATAAGGTAGTTTTGACATTTCCCACTATAGTCTTAAAGTCTCTAAGACTCTTAAAGCATGACTCAGAAGAGCAGAAACTGCTTTTCCTCAGCCTCTAGAATTATCTGACAAAGCAGTGAAAGTGAAAGGCTTGGAAATTATGATCCTTCTCCACAGGAGAAGCCCTACAGGTATCAACTGCTAATGTTGTTTATGCATCCGTCTAGCTAGCATTTTATTGGAATAATTACAAGCAAAAATACTCTTACAGACTTTCTTTACAGTATTTTTGCTTGATAGATGTCCATCATTTCTCTAATTATTAATCTGAATAGATAAAACTTGTTCCCATTTCTGCCCCCTTCCCCTCATTTTACACCAAAGCCAGATTTGAGTATGATGGAGTGGTATTGCTAGGCAACAATTCTGGGGATGCCGCTCATAAGCACACAGCCACTGCTCTCTGGAAGTGCTTCACAATAAAAGCAGATTTTTATTGGTACACTCTCGCAGCTATTGCTACACCTCCAAAGATTATCAGAGATAACAGGAGCCCATGAAGAAACTCCTCAGGCAAGCCTGCAAATTCAGTCAGCATTCAGATGAGATTATCCTCCTCTACTTGGTGTTTACAAAGTGCATCTCTCATTTCAAAATGCTTCTGAGTATTCAAAGAACAACAATAATTTAAAAGAAAAGTGCCAGCAAGTGTGCATCGTATCTCAGTCATCCTCAGAAAATATGAGTTAGTGTGTATAAGCAATCAGACATATTTTTGTCATGCAGATAAATGTCTGACATCTTTCTGTCACTCCTGACTCTCTGTCAATGTTCTTGGACTCTGTTTAGCTGCTGTGATTCTGTTTCCTGCTCTGTGCAAGCTGGTGTGGAAAATCACGTATCCTGCTGCTGCTTTAGGCTGACCTACATTCCCCAAAAGATTAGACAGCCCAAAATACAGTCTTTAACTTTCTAGGACACATCTGAACAACAATAAGCTTCATGAAGAGGAAAACACATTAAGACAAACTCCAATTCACATCAGCCTTCTCTCTGAAGTAGCAGTGTCACTGAGGGGCACGGGTACTGCTTTCAGATCTTCTGCTGAGTGGTGTTTGACTAGTGATCACTTGCCTTTTAACAGAGTTAGAAAAACAACAGCAAAGCAATCCTGTCAATGCTATTTTATTTACCCCCAAAAAGGGGCATGTGACCTGTTGGAAAACAAAACAAAACAAACAAAATTCCTAATTAGATAATAATCAAAGTCTAGAGGACACATCAACTCTTTCATGCAACATAAAAGCTGGGAAACAAAAGATTCTTGCAAGTTTCTTCTTACTTCACTGCACCAAATATTGTGGTCATGTATGCAATGTTCATTATCAATGCAAATAAAGAAGAAATTCAGTCTAAGGATGGGGACTCCATGAACTTCATTTGTGGAAATAAACTGTGTCCTTCCTGGGGGGTGTTCACTAAGAGTAAGGCCTGGTAATTCAGTTTCAGATTCATAGGTATATAAATTATACATTAGGTGTATACAGTGCAGGTCTTCATATGTACTAGGTGTCTAAGGTCCTTGCCTGGTCATGAAATCAATCAAGAGGGCTATGCCGTCTAAGTCCACTGAACTCCACCTCAAGTAGACACTTGCATTAAGCCAGTGAATTAGATTTCTGTTAATAATATTGCAATCATATTTTACACACATCATTTTTAAAATAAATACTTTTTCAAACAAGAAGTCTTTACTTATTGTTGCAAGCTTTTAGGAGTTGTAATGGTGGGATGCAGACATGGTGATAAAGAAAAGGAAAAAGAAGGGGAACTGTTTCCACTTATGATATTTTGCAAATGATTTCTGATCTGCACAAGCTAAAGTGAACCAAGCTCAATATGTGTTATACAGAGAATATTCCAGTATGTGTGACCTTTCCAAGTATGTTGTGTAAAGAATTGCAACTAAAAGCAGAAAAAGATTACATTAATACAATTCACAATAATGCTTTGCTCTTACTTAAATTCACAAGTTTGCAGAAGTTCCTTCTCTCAATATCCTTGTATTACATCTGTGCAGAAATATAAATGAAAGTGATAGCAATAGTGGAGCATGTCATAGAAACACTTCGTAGGTGATGGATGATAGAGATAGGAATGTTGGAACCCCATGACAGCTGCCCCACTTGAAAGCGGCTCTGCCTGCCCTCTTCATGAGCACCTCCAACAGCAAGCCCCAAACAGGCAGCCAAGCCAAGTACAACATCAGGTCCTAATCAGTGACACAGCCTGTAACAGGGCGCTACCAACAAAACTAGGCTGAGGTGTAAATACTCATGAATGCTATTCATTCTTGCTTCAGTGGTGTCAGGTATTAATGCCTACTTACTTTCTGACCCAGCTTTATGCTGTTCACTTGATTTATGAATCCCAGTCTTAGCACTCTGTTGCTTCAGCACAAAATAATCTGAAGTGAAGAAGGAACTGCCTGAAGAAATTCTCAAATATTATACAGCTGCCAAAAGAGGTGCAGTTATAAGGGTTTATAGAGTGGGAAAGGACGGGGAGAGAGAGTGTAAATAAAACTCCAGTGATCCTAGGCAATCCTGCAATGCTTTCGTGTTTTCTCAAGATGCTTTGACCATTGCTCTGAGCAGGTTTTTCTCTGTTATGAATCAACTAAGCCCTAAAACAGTATTGTCACATTCTCCTACATAATACTTTTTTACAGACACAAGGATGGTTAGTCACAATTAAAAAAAATAAATAAATCCATTCTCATAGTTTACCTAATCAAGAGTAAACTACCACTAAGCTATACATTTTTAAAATTCAGTAAGAGTAATACAAGTAAACCATAGTATTAGATGCTTAGAAAATGTTAATCAAACACACTTTTCTAAACACCTTCTGCAATTAACCCCAAGACCTATGGATACCCCACACCTACACTTACAGAGTTACATGCTCTCCTGACAAAATTACCCATACCATTGTGTGTCACCCACATGTTCCCATTTCTGGGCCATGATGTCCCATACTTGCACCCTTCTCCTTGCAAGATGTGGGTTATTCTTTGGTAAAATGTGCAAGCAGACACTGCAATGTAGATATTAGAAAATGTTGAATTTGAACAGAGCCTGGAATTGCAGTAGTGGAGTGGAATACAGTAAAGTGGACTTCTAATTTACCGAAGGTTTTTTCCTCAGGAGAAGTCAAATTCTTACTGTTATTAAAGAAATTACTTAAACACTCCTTTAAAAATCAAGGTGCTTCATAGAAGGATTCTTTTAGGCAAAGTGCATTTCTCTCTATGAAGCTCACTTTTGTATTTGATGTTCTACTGATTTCAGAAAAGAAAAAGGGGTGGCTGGCATGCTTCATGCCACTAGTCTGTTGTACACTACTGTGTTTTTCATCCTGAAAACAGTTAATTAAACTCTGCAGTATAGTATGATGATTGCAGCAGCTGTATTCTGCCAAGGTTTTTTATTTGTTGCCCAGGATTCGTTTTTAAACTGGCTGAGCCTAGCAATGTCTTGCTTTCTACTCTTGCTTTAAAAATGTGTACAAAGATCAAGTGAAGAAAACAGAATACAATATTACCTTACCATTATTTTACTGATGCATTCTCTGATAACCTTATAAAATCCTGCTTCTATGCAAACACCACTTTGTTATCACATATGTCCAGTAGAAAAACAGTAGTCAACGTTTCAGAAAAAAAGAGAAGGTGACACAGACTTATGAAGAGGGTGAAATTTAAAAACATCTCAGTTTATTATGTAGAACTGAGAGTTTATGATCTTTCAATGTCATGATGCAGGCATAATCATGCACACATGATCACATGGTAGTCTGAAACTGGGCATGAGACAAAATTTAACATTGCAAAATAAAGCCAAAATATAGAGATTTCAAAATCTATATTGACATTCACAATTGTTTAATTCATGAGTTCTGACATCAAAGTATCAAGAATCATCAGTTTCATGATGTCTCATTTCCTGAAAACATGGACACAGGTGAACCAGGAGGCTTTGCAATATTCACTGGTCTCCCAACGTTTTTGTCTAATACCTTCCAAAGGAGCTGCAAGCACAAGTCAGGATTTACAATGAACGCTAAAGCACCCAGTGAAAAAACATTCAATAGCCACAGACCTTGTTCTCTGTTGGTATTGGTTTGTTTGTTTTTCCTTCTTCCACAAAAGAGGAGGAGCCATAGACCCAATTTAACGAATTGCCAAGGCATTTACCCCATGCCCTAAATGCAGCCTGATGCTTTCATATGTGCATTCTCAGAGTTTGAGGGAGTAGCTGCGAAACTGAAAGGTGGCCACCCTGCCACTATGTTCTGACTATCAGAGTCTGTTGTGTGGGGTGAGTAACCAGGTTTATCTTTTAATTAGGTTTTCTTAGTTATTTATTCCAATCAGCTCTTTTCCAAGCTTCAGAAATAAATGAGGTATATAGTTATACTTTTTTGTTCTGCATTCACCCTAATGTTTTACAGCCCCTACTGCTTCACATGATTATAAAAAAGAAAACAACAGACTATTAAGAGTCCAACGTTCATCAAGGGATTTCCAAAAGCCTCCTCAGTAAGTGAGATAAAAGATGAAGGATTTAAAATTGTCAGGAAAAAAAAGTAGGGGTCATATGTGATGCATCTGTATAAATCTTACGCATTTAAAGAGTTGGATGTTGGCAGAAAACATATATTCACGGTATTTAGTATGACTTCTATTGTCTTTCTGTTCTGAAGATTCTTTGAAATAATTTTAACGATGTGGGTTAGTAATAAGAATTGAATTAAAGTTGATGATGGTAAAAATTTTACACTATTTAATGTCACAATCAATGCAAAGCCTCACTTGAGAAGCTCACTGCTAGAGAATAAATCTACTTGTAGAAGACAGAAAAAGAGGCACTGTAAGAAAACCCAGTATGAAAAATATAATTCATTTCATGCAATTGGGAGTGAAAATCTGCCACTTGTGTCTTTATTGTCTTATAATACATGGTAATACCTCAACTTCACCTAAAATAGGCACGTGGTTGTCAATATAGAAAGGCAGAGCAACACCAAGGTAAGCATCAGCCACAGGGTTAGGATACATTCTTACAGAGCAAAGAAACCTTGTCTTGTTATATTCTGAGCAGGCAGTAAAGACTTGGAGTAGTATAAAGTGTTCTTTGATTGCTTTTCATTTTGTAAGCCTTTGCATTTTGTGCTGTATTTTTGAAAAACCCTCAAATATTATGAAAAGAGGGAGTGAAAAACAAATAAAGATCAAAATGAAATCTGAAATAGCATGTGGCCAAGGTATTTATGTTCTGAGAAGGAAAATATAAAATAATAGTAAAAATTAATCAAGAATCATTGCACCCCATGGAAATTTCAGATCCAATTTTCAGATGAAAGAGGTCTACAGGTAGGCATCCAAACAAAACAAATATTTTAAAGTCCACTAAGTGTGATGAATGAGTTCATATTACTAGATTGTTTGCATGCCTATTTTTAGGTTACATGAGTATAACAAATTTTGCCACTGTTCGAAGCACAACCTTTTGAACCTAGACCCATAAGAAGTGTGTTTTGCTAGCAGAATTATAAAGCACTAGGTAGTAGTGCACATTCTGTAGACACATTACCTGGGCCCTATAATAAATGTAGTAAGGTGACTTCGCATGGTTCTAGGTCAAGCAACCAGCAAACACATAGATAAATGAAAAGCAAGATGTTTCCAAGAAAAAGTTTGTGAGGAAGGAATGTGTTTTTAAGTTCCTTACCTCTGGGCTCTGGTTGACATTTTATAGCTCTTTACACTCCAAAGGCTATAGGAAAACTCATAAGGTCACCTTGTTTCCTTGGAAAAGAGAGGAATATTGTATCTGCATAGAATAATTATGCCTAAAGATACTTTCTATTAAAAGATATGTAATAAAATACACAAAATATATCTNATAACGCTGCCGCTTCCTTTGAGAGCGCACGCAGGATCAGTCTGGAAGAAAAAAGACAGCGCAGAAAGAACCGTGTCTCGCTAATACAGCCTGTGGAGGCTTTCCACTGTGCCTTTTGCGACCGGACTTGCCTATCGCGCATTGGCCTTTTTAGACACCAGCGCGCTTGTAGCAAACGTGGGTAGAGCCCCTCTCAAATCTTTGTTCACGAAGCAAGCCATGATGATGATGATGATGATATATGGTACCATATAAGTTGCTGACCTTTTTCAAAAAACTGGAAGTTCATTCTTGAAAATAGAATCAGCGTGTTAACCAAGTTATCAGAAATATGATTTATATCTAGTTTCCTAATGGGAACAATTTCTCTTGCTTGTTTATGGTAACATGTAGAATAATTTATTCAATTTTGTTTAATGAATTAATTGCAAAACATTTCGTAACACAAGCATTTACAAGTGGAATAGTTAAGTTACAACATATATTACAGATAATTAGGTTATAATTAGAAATATTTAGCAGTTACTACTGACTTCTTCTCATGGTGAATGTATGTATTTGTGACAAGAGACAACCTTTGTGATGCAAAGAATATTCAGGTGCACATGAAAAAGCAAGTTGTTACCCAGATTATCTATAAGAGTGTTCCAATTATCCCTATATGTCCTTATAGAATTGCTAGAAAGGTCAAAATAATCACTTAGAAGAATGAATGTGCAATTGTGAGGACAAGATTTCTCACTTTTCTGATTGTTTTTCAATCTGTCTAATAAATACTATTCAGACTAAAGTCTGAATCATAGACTGGAAAACAATAAACCCTGTAAAGAAGTGAGTAGAGATTTATTCTTTACTTTTAAAATTAATTTAGGGTTCTAAAATATTGGTACAATGCAACCAATAAGCGTGTAATAAACAATGTGCCACCTACACTGTGAAATTCCGTTGCTTAGAGTATCTTAAGATAGATTGTAGTGTCTTAAAACAGACTGAAGTATTTAGTGCACCCAAGATTGTGGGTTCTACTAAATTATGTCTTGCATTGAAGTTCTCACTTTGAAAACCTCTTCAAACTTAATTCACTCAGCTGACATCTTTGGTGTTTCTTCATTGCCCTGGTGCTCATATTTAATATACTTCCCTAACTCTGTCCGTGTGGCACCTGACAGCAGCAGTTACTCCTTGAGAGCTACAATCTCTTACCAGTTTTAGAGAGAAGCACAGATCTTTGGATTTATCCTTCCCTCCCAGAAGACATCTTTTTATAAACTCTCCTTTCTCCCCTTGTTTCTTTCAGCTCCAAATAAACTTAGAGGTTATGGGGACACTTCTCAATGACATTTGGTTCCTGACATGTTAAAAACTGATGATTTTCTAACCAAAGCACTCCCAGCTGGTACTTAGCTGCCATTCAAAGATGGAAATCTCAACCAGTGATACCCACATGTTCTCCGACAGGTCCCATTGCAGAGCTTCTAATGCAAGTTTCCTTAGGGAGCTGCTCAGAGGGCTGCTCCTCACCAGCACATTGAGGACCTTCCTGTACTGGGCATCAGGTCAGTTCTTACAGGACCAAATCTAGCTGGGAAATACAGGGAAGGCCTGGACAAATATCAGTCCTCAAACGTAAATGTTACTCCAAGTCATTGTACACACTGGTTGTTTTCAAGACACTCTGACTGGAAAAGGATGGGAAGCCATAATTGTTCTATTGTTTTATGTGAGGGGATGCTCATATATTAGAGTATATGTAGTTTTAATGGTATGTGGCATTGAAGTAACATACTTTCATTACTGCTTTCTGAGACTTCCTATAGAGACAAACATTTACCTAGGGTTTTAAATGTCGGTGACTGAATTATGGTAACTACTTTTTGAATTTGCTGTCCTTAATATGTTTGCCATTTGAGCAGTGGTTCAGCAAAATAAAATCCAAAGCCATTCTCTGTTGTCTCACAGTAGTAATACCACACCACTTCACTCATCCTATTCTTTTTGAAATAAACATGTTTATACCATTACAAAAGAAGCAAAGTGTTCAGTGTGAACAAACAAAATCAGTTAGCTGAAGCAGGCAATTCTTGGTCTGCACTCAGAGACGGGTGCAGAGCATTAAGTCATTCTACAAAGGAAAAACAAAGGTGGTAACAAATCATCACCAATCAGAAGAGACAAGGTCATAATAAATGAGAAATACTGCTGCTACTATAACTTAATAAGTGAAACAAAACTGTTTAATATTGCTACAGCAAGAGAGTAGAACATTTAACATGACGAGATGCCCATTGTTGTTAGATATGACCAGACTCCTGTGAAAAAGAAAGATTGTAGGATATTGCTCAAGGGGAGCACCTGGAAGACCAGTTGCTGTCTTGACAGGGGATGGGATGAGAGGAATGTGTTACAGGAAATTGGCTGGAGGAGGTCCCCCTTGAAATAGAGGACTGAAGTCCTGAACAACGCATGGCATGCAGTGAAAGTAAACAGGGAAAAAAGTGGTGCTAAGAAGCAATTAGGTTTTCTACCAGTGTTAAAAAGTTGAGATTTTCTAATGCGTGTTCATTTGCTTTGAAATATTTATTTGTACTCTTATTAGATTTGTATGTGGCTGTATAAGACACTGCTTTGATCCTGTGTTTTCCCTGCCTTAAGACTCATAGGTCTGTCTTGATTCAAGTAGTATGCTTGGGAAGAGATAATAGAAAGTATGAAACAAATAACTATCTCCTGTATAGCCCCAGTTGCAATAGTATCTGAACATTCATCAAGTATCTTATCAATGACAGATCAAGGACTTCATTGTGAATTTTCAAGGCCCTTGCTAGAGCATTGTAGGCTACATAGCCAATAGTCCACACAATCCAGAAACAGAACAGATAAGACTGTGCAAAAGTCTGTGATACAAGCCAAGTCAAATAAACACACTTTGCAGATAGTAGATGTGTACTGGATCATGTAGAAATTCTCCTCTGACCTTGGAGAGGTGGGGATATCTATAGCATTCACTCAAGTTGCAAAACAGGGTCCTAAGGAAAATAAATTATGAACAAGCACTAGTTTCAAACTTAAAACCAGATCATCTGAAAAGCATCTGGTTTCAGGCAGCAAAATCCCATCCATCAACCAGCAGAGGTTTTGCTTAAGTTTCACTTTAAAGGAAAATTCCAAAGAGTTAGCAGTTAGCAAAAAACCACAACCTCTTAGAAATATCATCTGTATGAGAAAGAAGGTTAAATAATATCCACAAATTTACTAAGTAGACAATGCAGATCACTAAAAATAATTTTGGATGATAATAAATGATTGGCCACTGCTAGAAAAACAATCTGGTAACCAGCCATATTCTTTTGACAAAGTACCTATGCAAAGGCGTGATCTGAGCCCTAAAGTTGTCTGTGTCCTCTCCTTAGACACAGACTGTCTAGGGATAAGATGTCTGATTAAAATGGGGATTTGTGGATGAGTACATACAGAAGCATTGGCAGCAGTTAATTCAAATGGGGAAAGAGAACAGTGGTATCTAGGTTTAAATTGAAAAATACCAGATTTGTGCATCTGACATACATACATCAAGTAAAACTAAACAAACTCTTTCAGTTTGGATTTGAGTCTTTTGAACTGCTCTAGAATTTTCTTGTCAAATTTGCATGTGTAAAATAGATCATACTCACATGAAGAAGATCTTGCTCCACCTCTCCCTAACTGCAGGATCATGCATGTATTCAGTGCGAAATAAAAACACATAATTTACTTCTATAAAAATGTGCCCAGAAAAAGCAGAGATTATGCTATTCATCAGTTCCAGAAAAGATTCAAAATAATAAAAAAAAATAAAATAATTGAGTTACTACAAATTTTAACTATACCCCAAGGTTTAAATATTTCTCTGGTCCTAAGTTTAGTCAATGAACTAATTATGGAGTTCAATGAATATTTTTGAGCTTTTCAGGCAGTGAGTTACATAATGATAAAATCTTTCAGCAGTTCATATATTTTTACAAAAAGGAATAGTTAAAGATTGAAAAAGATCAATTGACTTAGTTAAACATTTCTATTTGGAAATACTATGTCTAATATGTGTCAATTTCATGTACAAAGTATTACTTTCATATGGAGTTCAAATGTGCTACCCATATAACATATGCAGTATCTCTAGTAATGATCTCACTCTCTAAACTATTCAGATATTTTCATTAATAAACTTCAGCTAACCATAACAATTTTAGATTTCAAGAATGATGAGTTTTAGAAGATTATTTCCTTTGCCTCATGTGAAACTATCTGTATTCTTAAACTCATTATGAATACTTAGCTTCCTAAAACTTAGAGAAAAGATTGTTTTGTCTGGGATTCATGTAGAGAATGTCTTGGCAAGGCACATTTATATTTAGGTGTAACATTGATTTTTAACATGCATTTTTATCTTAGAAACAATTTTCACATTAGAATGAATTTGCTGTTCAGTATTTATTTTTCTGTAAGTTACTCAAAATAATTATTAAAGAAGATTGTTAGAACTGTAATTAATTTCCAGCTTAGTTTTATAAGGTCTATGCAAAATATTAAACAGTTACCATTATAAAATCAAACTTGGGATGGAAAAAAGTGCAAAATTACTTCCATTTTGTTTTCACAGGGCTTAGTTGAATGAACTATTTGCATATACCTACAGAACTACAGTATTTCAGAATATACCATTAGAAAACTGTTGATTACACAGGTACAACCACAATTCTCTTTTAGAACTACATTTGCACAGACACCTTATTTTCATCATTCTTGGCAAAAAGAATAAAGAGTAAATTCAACATGTTTTCATTAAAGTTATTACTATCTTTATTTTATTATATTTTATATTATTTTTTCCTTACACATCTTTTATGAGCTTCAATTTCTCATGCTTATCAATTCTGAATCTTTAGCAACTGTACTAAAGAAATAATTAAGGTTTAGTTTCATACAGTTAGGGAGATGAATGTGCACATCCTTATCTGTTGGAAGAAGAATGAAGTTTTCTAGAAGACATCATTGTCAGTAGAAACAAAACATGACAGTGCTTAGGAAGTGGTTCCCTAACTTCTGTACATTCACGCATTTTGGAATCACATGGCAGTTTCATTCCTATTGTAGTCTATTTTAAAAATAATTAATTCTTCCTTAAGTAGGGGAAGACAATTATTAGAGTGGAAGCATAATGCTTTTAAATGTCCAGTATGGAAATATGAAATGAGAACAGAATAGTACAGATGTCCTATATCAATCAGTTTTCCCTCTGAGGAAAATGCTTCTGCCAAATATTCTCTTTCAACTAATAACTAAAAATACTCTGAATTAAGGGATCAAAAAGTACTTAACAAAATACAACTATTCATGTTTTAATGACTAGTGTAATTGACTCTGAAGGAATCTTTCTGAAAATTTTGAGATCTAAAAGGTGGACTCTATCAGAACTAAATTCTGTTCTTGAGCTGCCACAAATTCCTATGCAACACCCTGTAAGTTAATGGAGATAAACTGTCAGAGATAGCAGTTTAATTGATGGCCATACTGTTTCCCACTTCAAACCCCAAAGACAGATTTATAAAACCAAGTGCTGTTGTCCAAATGTCCTTTTTAGAGCAGTTGTCTCTCTCTCCCCTACAGGTGCACGTCTGAAATAATTCCCCTGAATTTCAGCCTAAAACTGTTTTTAGCTGTTGTGGGTTTTTTATTTACCTTGCCTATAAAGACAATTTAAGATGATTTCCACAGATGTAAGGATATGTAGTGCAGGTATACTCTGTAGTATATACAGTGTGGTACAGTAGGAGAACTTTTGTGAAGTGAAGCACACGATGCTGAGGCAGTGATATGTGATCTGTGTCTGGCGAATTTTACTCAGCTTGGTCTTAGTCTTGCTGCCAGAAATGTATGTTAGCAAGTCTGCCATTAGCAGGTGTAGTGTGTTACTGGAATAATCTTTTGCTTTAGCTTAAGAGATCCTTTTGCTTGAGGCTGCTTTGATATGAATTGATGCTCAGTAAATTCTGGATAACTGGAAGGTTTGCTTCAAATGAGCACTAATGATCTGAGCTATAATACTAGTGTGGATGTTCCCATAGCTGTATAAGTTAGATGAGATTTATCCCACTGTTACATCCACAGCATCAGATGTTGTTTTCTAGTTGATCACAAAGTAGTCAGATTTCTGCTCTAGTGAAGCATTACCTGCAGGTGCAGGCAGATTAGGTATCGGTGCCTTACAGGACTCAGTTTTCTGAACAATTACGTTTAATTTAGTACTGCTCTCTCTCTGCAGCTGCACAATGGAAGCCAAATTCTTACAAATAATAAGAAAAAAACCATCATAGTAAAGAAAGAACATACTAATGGTTTCTTCAGCGTGGAAGACTAAGATAACAAAGGGGAGGTGAAACTCTCATCTTTGTGAAAGCAGTTTAAAAAAGCTACTCTTCCAACATCATGCAAATACTTCCTTATTAATTCTCCTAGCTTTATTTTCTTGTTTCCTGAATTTTAGAAATTATCATTTGTTCATTTATGTTCAATCACTTCTTTTTACCATCACTTCCATGGTACATTATTATAATGTCCTAGTTGTATTATACTATACTATACTAATACTATTTAATGCAATTTCATCAATTTCATTAAAGTGCCTGATGTACCAAAAACATACCAAAATAATCATAGGAACACATCTAAATATACCCAATTAAAAAAAAAAACAAAAACAAAAACAAAAACAAAAAAACCCCACAGTTTGTCCAGACTGTAGGGGGACTGATTCCACAGCATCAGCCTGTGTTGCCATGTGATAGAAGTCCTAATTAACTTGGTATCTTTGAAGGCTTGTTCTTTTTCATTAGCCTTTCTGTAATATAGAAACACCATTATTGTCTGAACAGGGAACCACTGCAGTGAAAATTCGTTTGCATAGCATTCCCAGTTGTCTTTATCTGACTGCAGTTTTGGTGGAATTAATACTTGATGGGGGACTCCTTGTTTGATGGGCACCAGCTTACATGACAGGGAATAACACAGACAGGAAGAGGGGAAGAAAGTCATACTTTTCCAAACCAAAGAAAATGCAACTCTGCCATTTGGATACTTAGTCTGCAGCTATTCCTATGTGAAGAGGTAGGATGATTCCACAGCTGTGAAGTTGTATCCTCTCAGCTTCAGCTTGGGTGATTGATTGCTTCCTCTGACAGCTCTAACTACAGTTTTGGAAAGGCTGAAAGGTTGGAAGCTGGTTTGCATCTAAACCCCTGACTTCTAGGAAAGGATCCAAGGAATATCCTGTTAAGAAATAGAGCTTTTCTGATGTATCATAAACCACAGCAAAAAGAACCAGATATCTTGTTGGAGTTTCCTTGCTGTGATGGGAGATAGTGAAGCATGGTCTGTTCATGGCAGACTATCGCTTAGATGACATTAGTCATCTCAGTTTAAGTGGCTGGATAGAAGTACTTTGAAACCTAGCTTGTGAATCTCTGTAATACTCAGAATGAGCAAAGTCAAAGCATAAAGTATAACACAGAAATGTTTTAAAAAGAAAAATTTTCAACAATTTGGAAAGTAACTATTTTAATGGAATTATGACATGATTAACTGGGAAGAAAATTAATGATTCTCATTGTTTTGATAGTTTTGTGTAATTTCTTTAAGAAAAATAAATATACAGTAAGACATTTCTCTTAATCTGCTGGTTCAGGTCAATAAAATCACTAAGTATTCACATTTTCAGGTTTTAAGGGTTTGCTCTTTATCTTTTTGAGATTTCTTTAAAAAAAAATCTTTGCCTTGCAGAGACAACATGAACTGTGTGAGCAAACAAACAGATTGAGTTAGTAACTGAAAGGAATGAAGCACAACTAGCACCTAGGGAGATGCATTTCCAACTATCATCTTAATGAGGTGATTTCCCTTTGAAGTCAGCCTGAACCGTAAGTGATTGTTTTACACAAGCTCCAACACCAAGAGCAGCTTGCCAATATTCTTGTCCTTTAAGACTCATCTAACAACCACGTTCTGTGTTTTCAGTTAAATACTGGTGTACAGACATACAACTATAATGCTTCTCAGACTGAAGAAGACTCTTTCAATTGTTTTGGCAATATAGGCATTTCCCTCTTTATTTGAACATGTGTCAGGGGCTCAGATGTGTCCTTAATAAAAGTTTGGATTGTGGGCCTAGTAAAGAATGAGTAGAAAAGTAGCACACCAGAGGAAATGGGAGTCTTCACTCTGATTTATCAGTTCTCTTACAACTGTAAAACTGAAAAATAATAATGATTCATTTGAAAGAATTTTCTGTCTTCTACCATGCCCATATCTATTTGATTTCTTTGTCTTGTGTACATAAATTTCACATCCCTGGTTAAATGACTAAATATGTGACTTTTGTAAAATCTGCAACACCAAGTCATTTACTACTCTGATGTCTAATGAGTTCTACCTCAGGGAAATATTCTTTTTGTATGAGAAATGTAGGGGTTTTTTTATTTTGTAATTATAATTTTCAACCATGAAATATCTAAGTGAAACATATCAAAATGAATCAGTACAGATAAGAATACTTTGGTATTTTGATTTAAGGTTGGACTAAAGACATAAACTAAAATGAAATATTGGAAATTTTGGCAAGATAAAAATGTTCATGTTGGATTAAATACCTTTAAGCAGGATAGTCTTGTAACTTTCATCCCTTTGTTCATACTTATTTTACAAATTTAAAAAGGAGCTCTGGACCCTGCAAATAGTAAGGCCTAACATGTGCATGAGTCAGTGTCAATATGAATTCAGCTAGACCACATATTCAGGAAGTTAAATATACATATGTGTGTGCTGAGTGGGACCTTATAGGAAATCTTATTGAGACAGAAATACAAGCAACTTTTCAAAAAATCACAAAAATTGGTTAGATGAAACTTAAACTTAGAAGTGATTAGGACATTTTTGAAAATGTGCTCCCTCAAAATGCCAATCACATCTTCTGAGCATTTCATTTCCTTGGCAGTTTCAGTGCCCCTGCTGCTAGTGGGACTGCCTGGTGTGAGGCTATGGCTGGATTTCTGACTGCTGCTTTCACAGGCTTCAGGCATAAGAAATGTGCCATCAGTTCTCTGCAGACCATGTCACGCAGCAACAGTTGACCCAGGTGGAAAAAAAAGGTGGGAAAAGGAAAAGTTAAATGGAGGTGGTTTAGAGCTCTGTTATTAAAGAGAAAAAATAAAATGCTTTTCAAAGCATTGCTTGAGGGCTTTTTATTGAAAAAATATATTTCATGAGGAAAAAACCTCAAATGGCTACATCATCTGAAAAATCCCCTGTAAATGTTTTTTCATCTTTATTTTACAGAATAGTTTCAAAATCTATGTTGACCTTTTCTAACATGAAATATGTTACATCTACTTCTTTCTTGCTTTCTTTTCCATTTGTTTTTATTATTTAGTTTGGTTTTTATTATGTAGTTTAGTATTGTTTAGTTTGTTTTGTTTCCAAGTTGTTACACTAAATTATTTGTAATAAAGGCGAACAGTCTTTCTAAAAAAATCAGTCAGAAACTTTACTTATGCTGGACTTCAATTCAAAATCATTACACGTAACTAAGATTATGTATCAACAGAAGATGGATGACAAAATACATTTAAAACATAACTTTAGTGTTCTGGACAGTTCCTATGACTTTTAGCTATAGGACTATAGGACTATGCTTCATCAGGTAATATGATGCCTAGGCATAACTTAAAATCTTATGATTGCAGATAGCTCTACACAGGGCCAAAGTGTCAATTCAAAAAAATTAAAATATGTTGATCCTTCTTGTAGGAGCCTATATTGCCAAGTCTGCTTACTGCAAAACCACAGATGTGAATTATGATTTTTTTTTTTCCCCAGAAGCCTATACTTTTTTCTTTGAACACACAGAAAAGCAAATAAAATCAGATTAAATTTTCTATTGCTTAAAAGTGCTGCGAAATCAGCTGACAATATTTTTTCATAGAATAAATTAGAAATGTAGTTTCCCTTTCTTTCATTACCTTTTGAATATTTGTAACACTGTTTCAGCTAAAATCAATAAGTATATTTTCTTTTCTTTATTTTTTTTTTGGTTTAGAATTTTTTTTATTATGGTCTCTTGAAGTAGCACACTATATCTGTCATATACATGGTATCACATGTATATTTAGTCATGTGTATATATTGTAATCATTCATCAATCAGCACATCAGCCTGATGCTGTATTGACAATAACAAACCATACCTTGCACATGTCTACCAGGTTCCTAGGCGACAGGCTCTCAGGGACAAATTTAGAGTTCCAGGGCTAATGTATTTCAGTACTTGTAGTATCCCATATCCTTGTCTCTTGGCAGATATATTCTGAATATTTCAAGGATGTATATATATTTAATTAGATGTTAAAAATCTCAGAAAAATTTTTGAGTACAGGGTCCTCTTATGAATATGTGCTTCATCCAGACTTGTTGACTGTCAGCAAGCAGTAAAAAGGTGATCCACCAAGATCTACTGTAGTTATGTTAAGGTGACTAACAGGCACGCGCAGAAGCAGAGTCACTCACTGTTTCAATAAAAATTGTAGGTCCTACATGTGAAGACTATATTTCTCTGTTCTGTGTCTGCCATGAAAAACAGGCATAGTTGTTTCTGAATATCCATGTTGAATTAAAAGAATGGTAAGACGTATGATGCAACTTAAAAAACAATCAAGGAGATTGTGCTTAAATTTTCTTAAAAAATAAATTCACCTTTCAGAGAGACAGAGATACTAAAACTTTCAGTCAGAAGGGCAAAAGTTTTGGAAAAGAGGAAGCAAAGTGAGATTGTAATGGTAAATGTTTCATAACACAAGAGTTAAATTCTGGAAAGCTGTGAATAATCCTTACCAACATAAGTCTTCCCATTTGTACAACGTGAAGAATGAAAGCCGTCTGATATAATAAATATAATGGTCTGTTTACTTAGTACATTATTACATTGTGTTTTAGAGGAGAATTTAGAGCAAAAGAACATAGTAGCTAAAAACAAGTCAGCGTAGAATTCATGTCAAGAACAGAGGGTTTTGACGCAACAACTTTGTGATCTATGCAGGGAAAAGTAGCTGAGAGTGAAAAATGCAGAGGTCAAAGGCAGTCTGACCTTTGGGTCAGAGAAGATGAAAAACGTTATTCAGAAATGCACTTTTTTTTAAGGAAAAAGAAAAGAGACAGGCATTGAATGCAGAAAGCTGAAAGCATCATCTTAAAACAGTAAATGGGAATAAACAAGTAACATTATAGAGGACATGAGTCAAATGTCATGTTCATGTTCAGATGTAGAAGTCAGCCACTAGAACTGCAAGAGTCATTTTCAATTCCATATCCACAACCAAATCTTAAGTATGCTACTTTCTGTTCTAAGGGTATCCTTGTGATCATTTCTTATCTTCTCTGAATTAACCTCTGGGCTCACTTGTGGAGGCAATGATGAACCTGGTGATTTTGGTTAAATTAAAATTTGTTTAATGAACTAAATTTTGTATTACTTCAGGCAATGGCTTTTGCCTATATTAGTCTTCTAGTCTAGGCTGAGCTGTAATGTTTCTGAGCTCCTATAGCAAGAATTCAATAGTAACATTTTTTTTTTAAATATGTTTTCTTAATTTTACTCTAGCCATGACAGTTTATGCTAATTTCTACACTTCTGCCAAACTTGACAGTTCAATTTCTATATACCCAGAGATATGACATATGACATACCGCCTTGTCCTGTCACTGGGTGCCATGGGAAAGTCTGGCTCCACACTTTTTACTATTCCCACATCAGTTATTTATCACATTGCAGATACTCCAGAGCTTTTTCTTCTCCAAGCTGAACAAGCCCAATGCTCTCAACCTCTCCTCATATGACAAATGTTCCAGTTCCTTGATCAGCCTCATGGCTATACTTAGTTATGAGGTCCTTTCTGTCCACATCACTCTGCACACTATGCTTGCCAGACTTGTCATAGAATAAATTGGATTGGACTTTCTTACTTGATAGAGGCTCTTCATGTCTCTCCCCCACTGTTCCTACTTTAGAGGTGTTCTCATCAGTTTGGCCAGCCTGTTGACGAAGATACATTTCCACTACTTAGTTAGGGTAAGTCTTATCTCTTCATAGCAGTCCTTATTTCTCAACAAGTATCTGATGGTCATAGAAACCAAAGCCCTGCTGTTGACACCAGCTGCACAAATAGTTGTTGGCCTGCAGGATATGCCCACTCTTTCTCAAGCCCTTCCTTCCCCTTTCCCATCAGGATCAAGGAGACACCACCTGGACTTTTGTGCTTTTGATTGTCTTCTCCAGAGCCAAGTAGTCATGCTTGATATATTCCTAGTGTTCTCTGGTACTATCATTGGTACATGCACACACGAAAAAACACAGGACTTTGCTGCTGCCTGAGGGCTAGACAAAACTTGACAGTCTTCCCACAATATCCCAAACCTGTTTCCCTAGGAAGAAGAAAAAGTTACCCAACAGCAGGTCAGGTAAGCAACCAGAGCCTCTGTTCCCTGCTGTCCCTTGTTGTTTTCTCTGGTGCTTACCATGTGTCTCAGTCTCAGCTGGGTCGTATGATTCATTGGAAAGGCCTTCCCATACCTCATCTGCCAATCTGCAAGTGGTGACAGAGCCATCCTCCCCTGCTTCAAGAAGGCACCAGCTTCCAACGTCCATCATCATGGAAATCTCAACTTCTCAGCCTAATAAGCACAGACTATCTCCTCCACCTTCAGTACATTTGGGGTCCAGGCCTTTGGGGAAGATGAAATTAAACTCATTCTCTTCATCCATGCCAATCTGATTCGTTGGTCACAGATTTTAAACAAGCCACCTTTATGACAATACTTTTGTGTTGTCATGTAAACAAATTTAATTAAATCAAACTAATACTGAGCAAACAGGATGAAGAAGTGGAGGAAAGAGACTTAAAGGACAAGGAAGGGATTGATTCCTTGTCCCGATTCACCAAAATCCCAAATGCATGCTATCATTAGGAAAGTCAGGATAAGTCAAAGATGATCAATCAAAAATAAAAAACTCACAACTAGTTCATAAGTAAAGTTCTATGCAATGAAAAGCCAGTAACAATATTTCCTTGAATCTGTAAAGTCATGTTTGAAGTCAGGGTCTCTTCAGTGGGAGGGACATGACCTCTCCAGAGATCATCAAAAGTAATCATGGGGTTGTGAAGCATTGACAAATTATTAGTTACAGTAAACAAAATCTTGCCTTTCCACTCCCATTCTATCCTACAGCTTCAAGAACAAAACCCATCAATCTATCATCAAGACCAGAAAATGTATGAACAGGTAATTCTTGCAGGCTTGTCACTGTTACTCTGTGTATATGTTTTCCTGCTGGCTTATAGGAAACTCAGAAGTTTCCTATCATCCCGCCCTTCTTTCACTTCACAGAAACTACACTGGTATTTTAATAACAGGGCACACAGAAATCTCTAGAATTTCAAGGGCACTGACAAGGCATGATCTCCAAAGGAAAGAAACAAAATCACAGAATCATAGAATATTCTGAGTTGGAAAGGACCCACCACAAACATCAAAGCCCATCTCCTGGCCCTGCATGGGATGGCCCCATCACGTGCCTGAGAGTATTGTCCGAATGCTTCTTGAACTGTGAGGCTTAGTGCTGTGACAACTTCCCTGGGGAGTGTGTTCAAGTGCCCAACCCCCCTCTGTGTGAAAAGCCTTTTGTTAATATCTACTCTAAACCTCCCTTGACACAGCTTCATACTATTACATGGTAACATTTCATGTTCATACCAACATGAAATACTGTGATATGTGGACAGATTACGGCAAATAACCGTCCCAGGTGATCTCCAAGGTCCCCTTCCAACACAAATATTCTATGATTCTATGAAATATTTAAGATAAATGTACAATTTCATGAAATCCTACAGTGAGGTAGTATGAAAAAAAAAAAGTTACAGCCAACAAGGCTGATGGCAAGCTGCCTGAGGAAAGCAAGTTGTGCCTTTCCAGGATGATCAGCAAATCCCCACCTCATCTTTGCAATTGGATTTCTGTTGCTGCTGCCAAAGACAGGAGGGACGATTGTAAAGATAGGAAGGAGACATTTCCTGGCAACAATAGCTCTTCCTTTGAAACTCTTTTCTGGCTGCCTTCCCTGGCCTGGGACCCAGATTCCCCCACACTAGGAGCAGGTCTTTCCCCAGCTATTCGCCAGTTCTTGGGAACTTGAGAAGAGAGTAGGGATAATTGGATGTGAAACACCAGTGTTTAGCATGGGCTATCACACCAAAGGGAAGAGAGAGTGGGGAACAGGGACTGAGATGGGAATGTGGATACTGTACTCCTGAAGAAGAGAGGAAGGGTGTCCAGGAAGGAAAGAGGAGACATGGCCTCACTTGGGTCCCCTGAAGTTTCCTGAGTCTTGGCATCTTTGTCCACTCCTCCCCCATGCTTAATATTTTTCTCCTGGCCACAGCAGAATACATATTTTCTGAGCTTATCTGGTCAGGCCGCTGGGGACAAGGGGAGTTGCTCACCCCAAGCCCAAGCAGTTCTGTTCTTGTTCCCATTGCTCCATGGACCAACACTTGCATTGTTTTCATCTTGATCTGTCACTTTCCCATAAGCTATCTTATTTTTCTGAAGGGCAGAAAGCGATTTTTGCCTCATGGAGAGGTCATATTAGGCAGGTACTACCTGGTTCCTAGAGTACATTACCTAATTCCTAGAGCACAATAATTTTCTGCCTTCCAGTTGCTTCTGTTGTCTCTCTTTTAGTTGGTGTTTTCATCCAGTCAGTCACTGTGCTGTCAAGGTAAGACACCTTGATGGTAAACCATTTGCTGCAGTGTACAATAGCTAATTGTCTCAGCTGAGCATGTCAGCTTTGGGTTACCTCTAAAAACGCTTTTCCAGATACCTTATCACAGTTCTTGGGTGAGCTCCAAACAGCCCACTCCAACACAATAACAACAAGAAGGAAATGGGCACAGCCAGATAGTGTTGATCTGAAATGTCAGCATCAAAGGAACCAGCAAGGTTAGAACACAGCTCAAATACACCACTCTTAGTCTAACCATAAAACTCCATTACAAATCAATGACAAAAGGCAATGGTCCTAAATGTGGGGCAAAAGACATCTTAAAGAGCTGGCATTAGACTGTCAGCAATTTGGTGGACTGATATCAGAAACATTTATAGAGTGTTAGGGTGCAAGAGCTCAACCTGAACAGACAGGACCAAGGTTTGTACAGGGCTGACTTTATATGCTCGGTTGTAGGGGAGTGGGATGAAGATACAAAGGAAAAGAAGATATTGGATTGGGGAGCTCATTTGGTCTCTTACAAGGCCAGGAGGGAACAGGAAGTTATCACACAGTACACTGAAGTCAGAAAGAGGGTGCAAAGAAGGCCTAAAACAACTTGATGGAGAGTCAGTTAAGACCTGCCATCCCACAATAGATTATATGAGAGCTATATTATAGGAAATAAGCAAATACTTGCCCAAAGCTTACTGCTTAAAGGTACAAGGAAGTGCTGAAGCTGAAATCAGGGTGTGCCTTGAATGGTAGCTGCAACTTTATCACTCTCTAAATGTACTTTAACTAAAAAAAGGAAAAAAAAACCAAACCAAAACAAAAAACAAAACAAACAAACAAAAAAAAAACACAACACAAAACAAAACAAAACAAAAACAAAAACAAGTGAGATACAATGTTTGAAAGTTGTAATGTCACAGTCCTGAATAGAGTAGGGAAGAGATGAATGTATGGGTCTTGTACACATCTCTGTGTCCATGTTCAAACCTAAGTTATGCTCTTCTATGTCAAAATTCAAATGAAAATAATATCACAGCTGATTCCTATCTTGCACCAATAATTAGAAATGACTAGTTTCTTTCTTTCAGCTTCAGGTTCCAATGTGGATTACAATTACATTGAATTAGGTGAAAATATATTTTGGGAATTAAGTAATACATAATTGTAACTTCTATACAGTATCATAAAAATTAAGTCATACTTTAAAATACATGCTTGCTTTAGTGGCCACCAGGCATCTGTAGATAGTAGGAACCACGTGTAAGAAACTGTTGAGACTTGTAAAAAACTTCAGAGACATGTCTGTGACATCCTTAATTATAAAAACACTTCTTAAAAATGGTAATGGCTTCTTTAAACAATAAATACAGCCTAGTTACAGGAGAACTTGAAATGTAAAAGTCATATCTCAGGATGTTTCAAATAGAAATGAAAGCTAATGTTTTGTTTCAGTCTAAGTGTGTGCTCTGATGACTTTCTTCCAATAAGAAACTTTCTTTTTAAGGTTTGGAATCTTAATCTCAAAATTAAATTTAAAGAGAAGCAAACCCACACAGGACAAACTGTTCAAATTCTGGAATTCATGTCCAAATCACTAAAATGTTTATTTCTAAATCTCCTAGGATCAAAAGATAACTCACCACATTCACATTTGAGCATTGATTGGTAATGCATAGAATCTATGAGTACTATAATCAGTAGGGATTAATCAAATATTAATTGAATTTCTAAGCAGTAATACTGTAAAAAATGTTCAATATAATCTTATATTTATCATTAAATTTGCCATAAAGCAAACTAAAATAAAAGATAAAAGGAGATCTTTTCAGCTTGTATGATCAAGATTATGAGGATGGTGATGTAAGTCTGCTTTTCCCCCAAAATTAGGGTTGATTACTAATTAAGATCAGTTTCTCATAATGTAGCCAATGAAAAAGTGCTGCACAGATGTGAGAGTCATCCACAGGTTCATAAGTTTTTAAGGCCAGAAAAATCAATGAAATTATCTTGTACAATATCTGCTAAAATCTAGACCATAAACCCTCATCCTGTTTCATTCCTTCATGCTGTGAATATGCCTTGTTTTAAAGCATTCCAATAAATAGTAGAACATTNAAACTTTTTCATCCTTTTTTTTTTTTTTTTTTTTTTTGAGGGGGGAGGGGTTTATGAAGTGTGCTGTGGTCTAAACATTGGACTGTGGGGAAAGTTTGGGCTATTTATAACCTTCACTGAAAGTGCTATAACTTTATTTCTCCATACCTTTCCTGCAGGTTTGATATAATAATGCTGATCCTTTGGTAATTGAACCAATGAGTTAGGGGTTAAAAAAGTATGTTTTGTGACAGGCAATGAGGCATCACACTTGATTTCTTTATAAGGAAGAGTTATTTTTCTTCTTCTTGAGGTTGCAAATGGAAGTAGGATTTCAGTATTAGGACCAAGTTTAATAATTTTTCACGGGACTCTGCAATATGGGGAAAAGACACTTCCTTTTTAATGTGGACTCTCACAACCTCTTTCCCCAGCTGGACTGCAGGAACAATACTCATAGATGTGAAAAGGAAAGCTACAGCTCCACTAATGCAATGTTTTCAAAAATCTCTGACTCAGAAATCAAAACCTCATATAAAACTTAAGGGTTTGCAATATTGTAATTTTTGGGATATTTATATTTGCTTTCTCAAAAATTTTGATGGGCAAATTTGACTAGTTGCAGAGGTGAAAATTGTTTTTGAGTGGTGTTCTAAATAGACCTGCCTACCTGAACTAGAGAGTAAGATAAGGTACTACTAGGTCCAGCTGTTGTTCTTGTACTTTCTAGATCTATGCTGACACCTTTTTGTTTCTCTTTTCAGGAAAATAATTTTAAGGGCTTTATAAATTATCTTCTAACTGAATAAGGAATTGTAGGAACAACAGAAAAAAATCTGTAAATCTAGAATATGAAAAAGTTGTCCAAACAAAACTAGTGGCATTATTAATAATATGGTCTGTTTTTCAGAGACTTTTGCTGGACAATTTATCAGGACCCTACTACACCAGAGTAGTTCTTTAAACACCCTGCAGCTCTTTAAAGTTGAGACAAGGTGTAGTTAACTCTAGTTGTAGCTGACACTACTGCTAACAGTAAGCTTGAGATGGTCAAAGTAAATGATCTCTTCAGATATTACCCACACATTAGGTGCGTAGCAATATGAATGATACAGCTTACACATGCTAAAGCATAATATTACTTTTTATCACCATGGGAGGAGAAGAGGCAGCATAGGAAGCCAGATCCCATACTGAGTTTTTTTTTTTT
>VXBX01000790.1:88734-132859 GCA_013400415.1 Scytalopus superciliaris | reverse complement strand
TTTTTTTATTCCATAGTCAAAGGACAGAAAGTTCCTAATGGAAGTTAATTTCTTAACCCTGCTAGTTTTCTTGCCACATTTGCTTCAAGGGTTCTCATTACCAAAATTCTCCAATAGCCTTAGTAAAAAATGAAACATTGATTTCTGCAGACACTAATTTTAAGGAGTTGTTATCTATGGTTTCTGTATAAATGAGCATTACCAGGCCCCTTCCTGATCCTATCAACTCTATTTAGTAGGCCTTTATTCCTGTCATGGTTGTATTTCTCTTTGGAAATTACAATAAGAGGTACTGAAGTGCCTACTCTAGCAGTCATGTCCTGACAGCCATGCTATCTGTGGGGGGGAACTCTTCTGAAATGTTGTCTGCTGTATATCAAGATGCATATTAAATCCTTCTGTCTTTTAGGAAAATTTAGAAAGTAATGAGAACGTTCAGATATTTGGATCCAGCTGCCACCACTCACTCAGGGTGACCTCCCTGTAATAGACAGAGTTATATTAAGAGCAACTTTGAGTTACCTCCAAATGAGATGATACATCTACATGATACAAGTCAGAGTTCACAGAAAGAGAGAGAAAAAAATCATTAGGGTAACTGCAAAAAAAATATACACTTTCAAGACATCAAAAACTTTCTGTCAATAAAGCATACTTCAGAGATAAATACAGGTTGAAAAAGATTACTCTGAGCTTAATTATACATGTTAATTGGTTAGACTGTGAGACAATGTATCTTGCAAAGCAGTAAACATATTTAGTTGGTTGCTGGAGTGCTCAGGGATCTTCTAAGTAGCTGAATATGTATTAAAATATCAGTCTAATAATTTTTAAGTTCAGCTCAGGTGCTGTCAAGACCAATTTTTATATTGGTTTTTTGGGGAATTGGTTGCCAAGAACTAGTTCATCCACTGTACATGGCTCTCTGCAATGATGAATTTGCTGCTTTTCCTGTCAATTATCACTCCTATGATATTCGATAAATTTAATGAAACTGATGCATAAACTCATCTGCAATGACAATGAAGGATTATTCTCTCTCTCTCCCATGACAAGGAAGCTCCTTTGTGCTTATACTTTCTTTTCCATCAGTCATATCTATATTCCTTAAGAAGTTCGGCCATATTTTTCCTTAATTAACAGAGAAGCCAATCCACCAACTGGTAAGACCGTCACAGCTGGGATCATCAACAAGAGGATACACTTGAGCCACCTGTTTATATTTTTTGTATTTATGAGCTACTTCTTGCTCCAACCACACAATTCATATTCTAACTTCTTGAGATGAACGTTGAAAGCAGTGTGACAAAAAAGACTGTGCATTTCCAGTCATGTTTTTGTATCTCCTATTCAGGTGTTAAATTACTTAATATCATATTTGCAACCTACCTTTTAAAAATTTAAGTGACTATGAAAAATTACTATGTGTGGTTTTAGAGCTGTTTTTAGGTTTATAATGACAAGACTGATGTAAACTGAGAATAGAGAAAATGAGTAAAGTGGGATTTTTTCTGTGCAGTCCAGCAGTGTTAGTGCTGTTAAGCCCCACACAAAATGTATCAGTATTCTCATTTCCATTTTCTGCTGTTGAAAGATCTGGGTTACAGAATAAGCTTAGGTGCCAGATGCCTGCATTTCAGCTAGTTACCATACTTCATTATTTGCATTTGTGTGTGTGTGGCTAGCCGTCGCGAACGACGATGCTTTTTATGCCTGCGCTAATGGATTTATTACGTGGAGCTCAGCGTGCGCGGAACTGGCCCCACCCCCTTTAGCCCTGGGACACTCTAAGCCTTGGCCGGGGCAAGCCCGGACGAAGTTGGCAGAGCGAGACCCGCAGGACTCGAACCGGCATCCTTCCGAGAAGGAGCACGGATCCAGGGACGGCGGCTTTACCCACACGGCCACAGCCGCCGGCATTTGCATTTAGCAACTGTTAATATAGCAGGTGTTGAAACTACTAATGGTCAATCTTCCTCTCTTACTAAGACACAATGGTTTTTAAGATAAAACTTTTCAGACAAGGCTTCCAGACAGCCATGATTTGAGATACTTACATCACCTTTTGACAGGATTTCCCTATTTCTTGTATGAGTTATGAAGGGTGCGTGGACAACAAGATGAGATTTGACAAGGGTTATATTTCTATACTGTGTGAGAGTATTACAATAACTAGTCTAACTTGTGAGGTCAATTTTCCATTTGTGTGCTTCTTATTGACATAGTATCTGATTTTGTAATTAGGGAAGCTTGAGGATGCTTTTTGTAACTGAAAGCAGATTGATCCTTTAAAGTATTATCAGTGTAAGGCTTCATGAAAGACCTTTTATATATTATTACCAACTTGATTAATTTGATATAACTGTTTTTTACAGCAGTAGGCATGTATTAAAATTTACAGGTTTATTAAATTTGTACTAAAGGTCAGTACAAACTGTCTCCAACAATGACAACTTCATTAAAGCTAGTATAAGAGCATTAATAAGACCCATTTTTCTCTCCTAGGCAACACCAAGGAACAAACTATCAGCAATACTTGTCAACCTTGTAATTTTCCAGAAAATTCTGTTAGAGGCATCTGACTACACACCTTGTATACAACGTGTATATATATGTGCACCATTGTAACCATCACTGCTTTCACGCCTTTCCTTCCTGGGCTTAAATGTTCTTCGAGTTGTTCAACACTACCATGGGTTAACTCATGACTGTTATATTAAAACTGCCTATACCATAGCCTTCTATGGTCTGATGATATTATGGTATCACTAGATGGAATTTTAAATCAAAACTCTTGGGGTGTTTTATCTTCTGGAAGCTGCAAAACTTCTTTTGTTGTGTTGATCTAGGACTTGACTTATATGAGTGGGAAGAGTAATGAGACTTTCCATAAGACAGTAAGTGAAGAAGATAAATGCAAAATTGAACTGACAAGCTTTAAGGTGGTAATGTTCTTGTGTGCACTGGTGACAACTGGTTGGAAGATTTGTGCTGAAAAAAAAAGTGATTCTCCAGCTAGGAAGTACTTGATAAAAGAGAAAGCAAAAATCTGGGTTTGGCATCTACCTTTGAAACTAATCACATTCTCCAGGAGAATAAAAAAATAAATAATTCTTTTTAATAAGAAGACATAGGCTTGTGTTACTAAACATGTAGACTAGGAAATTATAGTCTAAGTATTCCGAAAGCCTACTTTGTGGGTAAAGAAATTGAGGTAGAGACAAGCAATAAATAAGTTAGTTACTGTCTGCACTAAGATATGTAAACACAATGCGTAAAAAGGGAAAAGCAGCTGGAAGAAGAAGCATCCAAAAACACTTCAGAATTCCAAGTATTTTCTAAAAAGATGATTTTGATTTATCACCTATCTTTTTAATCGATATGGTCTGTCTTCTTTATTTAGATTTTTTATTTTATTCAGATCTTTTTAGTATCTAGATAAATAATATGGCTGTCATATACAAGGCATACACATGAAAAATCACCCATTTCTACATTTATGGTTGCTGCCCCAGGGATTTTGAGGCCTGGTAGCTGAAACAGGAGAGTTAATCAGTGACTCATGAAAATGGAAGGGATCAAAGCTTACCTTTTCCACTTCCACGAAGTTTGAAGACATGAAAACAACCAAAAATCAATAAAGTGAAAGGCTGTGCATTTAACCAAGGCAAATTTTTATGTCCAATATAGATGATCATCCGATCAGTTTTTCAAGTCTGAAAACATCAAGTCTATACTCTCAGCAGAAAACAAAACACACCACAAAACACTTGTATTAAATTTGGGGAAATCTGAAAATTTTCTACGAACAATTGTTATACAGCAATTAAAATCATGTTATTCAGTATGATCTTTGCGTTTTGCTCTAATCTGAATATGAAGAAATCCTATGAGGTGTTACAATGTATTTCAAAATAATTTTATGAGACAGTTTACTTCTTTGTGAGTGCACCCTTTACTTGCAGTTACTACCTAGTAGTACAGGATTATCTAACTCTCTATTCTCCTACATCTTTATCACTCTATAGGTTTGTGCATGACATTTTCATGCTTCTGCATCTCATGTATGTGTTCTGGAGAAGGATTTGTACCCCATATTTGAGTGCTTGCTGATAGTGCAATTAAGCTATGAATTTACTAAAAGTTCTGTGTTCTCTGTAGGCCATGGCATTTTACAGGTGTATTAGAGGTCAAGAGGCAGCATTGTCAAAGTGTAATCTCCTTCAAACAGCAGGAATTAACCTGGAAGTATCACATAAATGATAACTATGTTCTCCAAGGAGAAAATGGCATTTTTCTTTATACCCTGAAAGTGTCAAAATAGCTACTTTTTTGTTGCCTGGAAGGAGGTTACTCTGTTCACACATTATACATTAAAATGATGGAAAAGGAAGAGGAAAAAACCCAAGTTGATAACATTATCAAATCTGTTATTGAGGACTATTTGTGGATGACATTTAACTATGTATTTAAAAATAGTCTATCACAAGGCTGAACATAACCAGTTATCTCAGGTTATTTCTGAACTGCCACTTGCTTAATATTTTTGGAAGACAAGCTCTTTGGGGTAGACTATACTCCTCAATACATCTGAATACTGTGGAAAGCATAATATTCAATAAGCATAATAAGCATCTTTATTAATAAGATTGGACTGTCTAGAACAAGGAAAAGGAAAGTCAAGAAAGTTCCCACGAACATTCAGTTACCAATAAGCATCAGATAAGAAACAAATATTTAAACATCTTCTTTTAGAATGGAAAATCATATAAAAACTTGTTAAACAACTGAGGCATTTGATGTAAGTGCTGTTATGGGATTTATTTTTCATTCTCGTCAGGCACAGAGAGAAACAGAATGTATCTAGATGTCCACTGTGTCTATTTTTCACACATTCCATAAGACTGATGCTCACAATTGCTTGGCATATTGAATTTCTTCAGGACATGCCTTGTATTATTAGAACTTGCAGTGAGCACAGAGATAGATGTTTTTAGCAATGAAGTTTGTGAGCTAAACTACTGTACATCAGATCAAACATTCCTCCACTGTGATGGATGACTTCCCTTCAGCTCTACGCTTCTGAAGCTGTTCTGTTTATTTCATTTCAAGCTCACTTTAATCCACACTTGAAGGAGCCAAATCTATATTCAGCATTGAAACTGCTCTGTGATCCTGTCAGATCTTTCCTTTTATTTTTTTCTACTGATGCTATTTAAAGGTTCTCTGCTAGAAAGCTTAGAATATAAAAATGTATACATGTTAATTTTACATTCTCTATGCAATCTCTACAATAAAGTAGCAAATGATTCAGTAGCCTTTAACTGCATAGCATGTCTTTTATTTCTTCAGCTAAGGATTACTTTTGCCTTTGGATTGGTACACTGGGTCTTCAGTTTAGGTTAGCAAGAAAATATCCTTTACTTAGTACTGTCTTGAAAATGTGCAAGCAGGAGAGAAGCTGCATTTGTATTAATACCTTCTTTCTTTTCATCTCCAAATTCAAGATAATTGTCCTCTGTATATTCAGAGATGTCTGCAGAGCTTTGAGCACTGATAGTAACTGGAAGTCCCTGATTTTTAGTGTAAATCCTTTGAATCTTCTGCCAAGAAGACATTAGGCCAGAAGAAACACTCATTATCTTTAACTGGCCATCCTATAACAAACAAAAAGTCTTGAACACCAGCCAAGATTAAAATGTTTCCCTGTAGTGTTTATGTTCAGTAGTATTTGTGTAAGATGCAATCATTAAATCACAGAATTCAGCTTTCACCATCTCACCAATCCTGCCTGTAAGCTCATCCGTAAAGGCTACACAAAGGGGTGTGCTTAGCAGCATGGTACAGATCCTAATCCACTGGCCTGGTGTTTTGGCCTCATAAGCATATTAGACAGCTTTATGGGATTTGCATTTAACAAAAGTGTAAGGAGATTAATTATAGCTCCTCAATCCACTGAAAAATAATGTAAAATCAATTACTATGTTATTGGCTGGGCCAGACAAAAATCAAATGAGCACAGCACTTTCACTCTCCATTTCAGATTCCCATTAGCAAAGATTTTTCAGATATATGGACATGATCATGAAATGTGGGATAATGATAGCTGATTTTTAACAAGGGAACTTTTTTTTTAATTCTATGATGGCTAGACATAAGGCCATTGTGGGACTACAGTGGTCTGTTGTATTTCACTGAATACTGCTGAAAAAGTCTGCAGATAATGAATAGAGGTCCAATGTTTTTACCCTGTAGATAAACAGCCATGGATTTATCATGTGATAATCAATGCATAGTTCAGTGGGAAAAATTTGTCTGCATCTAGTACAGTACTTACACTGTACTGTAATTCACAAGGCATTTTAAACTGTTTGTCATGAAGAATCAGATAAAATTTTACTTAAAGAATTCTGAAAACAGGATTTTGAGGAATTTTATTTAGGGATAGGAGTGTAAAACAAATAAAAGTACAGTGTCCCCACCTAGGTATTTTTTTCTCACATGCCTGATGTCCTCCATTCTCTACAGTTTCTTTTGAACTGTGCTCTAATACACATTTAACACAGACTGCAGTCCTACTGGACAGAAGTGCATGCAACCAAAACAGGAACAGTCTGAGTTGAATTCTTCTCCCTTCTTTCTCCCAGGTTCAGATTATATCCCACAGGAGAAGACCCACTCTGCATGGCAAATCACACCTATCTGAGATATACAATCGTGTGAGTCTGCGTGCATGGGAGAAAGACACACACTTCCAGCTGCTGCAAAGCAGTATAAAGTCTCATTAGCTAGAAAGGAGGCAGAGAGCAGCTAAAGTGCTGTGAAAAAGCCAGGTTTGTGTGAATTGCTAGAGGGAAGATAATGGGGGGTAAATCTAATAAACCCAAGGCTGCTATTAGTAAAATGGCTATTAAATTCTTTAGATTTTTTTCATGTTCAATAGTGATTCCAAATCCAAATATTTCGTGACTCATCAGAGAGTTTAATTCTCAGTGTAGAACATATATGCTAACTGGAAAGGCAGTCCTGTCGTGCTTTAACTCATGTCATTATAAAGACCCAAAATATGTACTTGGAAAACACTTTCAACTAATATTTTGACTGAGGTGAGCTAAGTCCATGAACATTGTTACCACAAACATTCAAAGATTGTTGATTTGTAATTGTACATAGTGCAGTGAAAAATTAACCTTAAAGCTTGTCCAGACAAAGATATTCTAAATCATTTCACGCTGATTTTTTTTTTTTTTTTTTCCTGCAGGAGAGGCAAAATATCATTACAAAAGTTCAAAAATGCTGGGACTCAAACTGTTAAAAAAGATAAGCTTGTATTTTCTGTGTGCACTGATGGCACAGGTCACATTATTTTCTTGAATAGCATATTACTATCACTTCATAACTGTGCATGGGTAAAGATGAAGTGAGATAATTGTTGGCAACAGGAATGCAATGCCTCTTCAAATCAGTGTAGTCATAATACGATGTAAATATATCCACTCGTAGAAGTCTCAATAAAAACAGCATTTAGTTTTAAAGATGTAACGAATATTAAGCAATTCTTGAACCTTGTAGATATACAACACTGGAATGAATTCAGCTTAAATTGAAAGGGAAATAAATGAACAACAAAACCAATGAAACTCATTGAATTAATTAACATTATTTTTTAATCTTCAGGTAGATTAGAGTCATAAAATACAGATTCTTTCAGAAAATCCACACACCTCACTGCTTGTCAAAATAATTTTGTCTTCCTGTTTTAAAAGAAAAGAAAGTCTTAGAAACAGAACTCTGACCCCAAATCAGAAAAGTTTTTGGCTGGAAAAACAATTAAAATAACCACAAAACCAAGTCTTGAAGGGCAAGAATCCTGAAGAACAAACACTTCCTGATAAGTTTGTTGTGGAAAAAGAGACTGCTTTTTGGCCTTGTATAGAGCAATAAATTTTACCAGTTTGAAAAACAGAGGAATGACTTGGTTCTGCAGCCACTCCCAGGCAGGTCAGAGAGTATCTCCCTGCAGAGTGCAGCTCTGTTGTGCATTAGAGATGGATGGAGACTCCATGAGATCTCTCATTTGGATGCCTCAAATGTTGTCTCATTTGGTCATTGGAAAAAAGATGAGTGTGAACAATTATGTAAGACATTCTGGCAAAATAAATGAACCAGCTGGTTTTGCCTCTTCTACATTTGCTTAAGTAAAAATACTCAAATAGCAAAGCAGTGCTTAGGGAGAGACTGCTCCTTCTGTCATAGGTCAGGAATGTGACTGTTTGCTTTTAAGATAAGGCTTGGCAAAATAATTTCTGGCCGGAGCCTTGGCACACTAAGTTAGATAGGAATCTAGTTGTGTCCTTTTTTAAGCTGGTCATCAAATACTTATCTGATGAGACAACTTGGTGAAATTTCCCATTTGAGCCACTAAGTGTCATAACAGTCTGAATAGCTAAAAAGATTTCTTGGATTTAATAAATCCCTTGTAGGGGGAAAAAAATTGCTCTTACGTTACTTAGGTTATGGTCACCTACTTACTAATCATCTCCTGACTAATCCTCCATAAAGTTCAAGTCTCAGTGATTTCCTCTGACTCTCTTCCTGATTGGAAGTTATAATATTTTAGAGAGGAGAAAGGAGCAACCTCATGTGACATACACAATCATTAAAGACATTTTGAAAAATGAGCAACAAAAGCACACTCTGAGGTTGGTGTATTTTTTTTTTTTTCTGTAAATAATTCCCTCATTTTTAGCATATTTTTATGAAGGACAAGGTAGAAAGTGTGAAAAGCGATATATGGTGTCTGTTTAGATGAGAACATGCTGATAAGGAGTGGCACATGTCATGACAAGCATTTCTCCTTACCTCATTACCTCTCATTCTTTCCAGTTTCTCCTCTTCAGCAAAATACTGAAATGTGACTAAAGCAATAGCAGTGATTAAAATGTCAGATTGCTCTATCTTTCACTATTTATCTTATTTTTATCACCTACTCAGATAGGTACATGCAGTTGTGGAGGGAAAATGGTAACTTAGTGAGGCTGAATTGTTACCCATTTAAAAGATGAGCATCATGCTTAGCTGCTTAGTCCATGTGAGTGCCTGTAAGCAAAGAGAGAAAGAAATGAGGGAGTGTGCCAGCACATGTGTGTGCATGTGTATGTTGTATGCAGAACAATCTTGTCATCATCAGAAGGCTTATTTTTGGTGGGATAGGTGACATCATATAAATTTGGCAGCACAGTTTGCCTCCTCAGAAAACTGTTTGCAATGCTATTGCTAAGCAGCATTAAGAACTGAATGATTTCTGCCTTTCTGTAATATAAAACATTCATGAAAATTTCATAAGTCCCTTTTTGCAGCAAGCATGCTAAGTAGATTCTGTGCAACTGTATTGTGGATGCATATGCAATTTTGCAGTTAAAAATATATTAGTGCTTTAATTATTAATCCTAATATGCAGGGAATCACAGCATTTTGATAAAAGAGTCTCCAGATCAGGCAAGTTCTCAATGAGAAAAGGCAAAATATATCTGGAATAGAAATCATCACCCTTTGAAGAATGTAACCAATCTTCACTAAATTGAATTTATATAAATGTTATGAATTTTTTGCTGCATATAGATGAGGTTGTCCTCAATTCTTCCCCAAGACATACCTGACTGGAGAAGGACACTCTAAGATTCAACCACCTATGGGAGAGGTCAGGGAAGAATTGGTCATCCTGTGCCTTCACATAAGACATCTGCAGTCTGCTACACTTTGTGAACATCAGAGTTCCTCTGTTTCTTTCTCATTATGCAAGTTACTGAGAAAGGGTAAGATACAGTCTGTCATGAATGAGTTGTTTAAGTTGCTCAAAGAATCACCAGCTAAAGTATCAGCCAAAGTAGGTTTAATTCAAAAATGAAAGCACAACAAAATTCATTTGCAAGGTTCACTCTCCTACTTCCTAGATGGTTAAAGCCCAGAGTGAAAAATCAGACTAAAATCTAACATCTGTCAATCTAAAAATAAAATAAACCTGAAATTATTTATATGCAGGGTGGGGATGAAAAAAAGTTAAGGATGGGAAAAGGCAAGGATAAAAAAGAATAAGGGACATTCCCACTGAGTCACAAGCTTCAGAGTGGACCCCCTTGCTGAACTTAGCCCCAGACTTGACCAACAGTTCAGGCCTAAAGGTTTTAACAACACTCAATCAATAGCTTAATTTAAACAATTTAACAAAAGATTTTATAGAATTTACTATAAGCACAACTGTAACTTGCTCATAGGCCTAACTTACAAATCTAATGTACTTAAGAATCTAAGAGAGTAACGTTCATAGTGCATTTGCTACAGTAAATTCACATTCTCATGCATACAAATCTGAAGAAGTACAAGTACAAGGTATACACCTGTGAAAAATTCCCGTGAAGTTCAGTGAAGTACTCACATTGGATGACTTTGCATCTTCTTTGCCTTTGCAGGCAAAGGGTTGAGCCTTGAGGAGTGAGGCTCCATTGACAGTGTTTGGCAGTGGTTCTTCAAGTATAGCAGATGAGAGTTTGCTGGCTCTGAGAGGTGTGCCACTCAGAAGGAGACTGTTGTGTTCCAACAGAGCCCAACAGGTCTCACTTAGGACAGCTGTTTATAGAGTCATGAGGGATTTGCCTTTCATCCTAGCAATTTTCTATCCTTGCCACAATTCAGGTCGATAACTTTCTTTGAAAGTTCAATAATAAATATGTTGTTCCATTTGGGTTGTTTGTCAGGCAAGAAAGAAGTTTCCAGGGCAGGTTGTTAAAAAAAATAGGAGCTTGTTAGACAACATAAATTCTTGGGAGCGAACAGTGTTTGTGATAAGCTCAAGAGGGGCTTGTTGTTCATCAAGGCTGGGGCCTAACAAGCACTTCTGAGAACACAGTGCAGGTCACGGAGGTGGTGAGGGGCATTATGTCACCACACAATGGGAGAGCATTTACTCAAGCTGGCAAAGTGATTTCAGGTTCATCCTGTACAAAGGCATCTGATCTTTCAGTCTGGTGACTAAAAGACAGGTAGATGCCATTTCAAAGGCTCATTTTAGCTCACAGAGCACAAAACCAAGGATCTGAGCCACATACAGTCTGAGTCATTTAGGCATGAGTAGAGCTTTGACCATGGAGTCTGTCTCTTCCTGCTCTATCTCAGTCATCAGCAAATAATGATTAATCAGATGATTCTACCACACCTTTGTTTATTTTAGTATCAGCTATTTTCTGGAAGCAAAAACAACTCTCTAACCATTATTTGGATTTCTATGATCTAGAGATGCCTTACGTTGCATCATTTGTAATATTTTAAAGACAATCTCTAACATGTAGAAACCAAAAATCATTCTGCAAAGTTTTCCATGGAAAGAGCAGCCAGTGTGCTGAGATCACTGACTACAGGTGCTGTCTCTCATATTTATATCTCAGTCCTTTCTGAGTCTACCTGATATCTCTTGCTTTTTAGGCTTTAGACTTTGTAGGGTACACAGTCCTCTTGTTAAGCATTCACAAAATCTACTGTGTTGACAAATAAATGGTATTTGGCCTACTCATCAGTCTTCAGATAGGAGGATGCAGCAGAACTCTCACCTATACACTCAAGCTTTCTCCCATCCCAGAATAGTTTTCACTGTGCCATCACTAGGAGCCACCCCTGACTTGTACCATCCCTGACTTGTGTCATCCCTTGCAGCAGCCCCAGACAATGCCTGTGTGAGGACCACATGGCACAAGCTAAAACCCCATGCAAGAGACCATGCTGATGACCAAATAGTTGTGGAAGAGTATTCAATCCTGAGTCTGTTTAGATGCAACCACAGGCACTACTACAGCACTGTGGAGTTCTAGGTTTTGACTTTTTAATGTGCAGTGAAAGTATAATTCAGGTTTACAAGAAGCTCTGATCACTACTAAGCAAGTCAGAGTCGCTGTTACATCATTGCTAGGCTGTGTTTTAGGGCAGAAAAATGTCCCTGTTGTGTGAAAGGCAAATCAGATGATCCTAGTTAATTTTTTTCAGTCATCTCAAAATCCTACAGTCCCTGCACAGCTTGTTGTACTTGTATTACTGTTTTATCTTGATACATAGGCTGTGCCTAAATCTATCTAGTCTGCACTCACAGCTGTTTCTGATCACATTTCTACTGAAGGCAAGATAGCAATATATTTCTTATTTTATTTATTTCCTAGGGAAAACAATTTCATGTGTTATGGGGTTCTAATCAGAAGATTGCAGTGTTTTTGTCCAGTTTTCTATTAATTTACTTCAGATTTGTTAAAATGCCAAAGTCTAAAGTTATTATAAGAAGCTGACTAATCAGTCTTAAAAATACTGGAAGTTCAATAATGAAAAGATTATATCTGTAAAATTGTACAGACATAGATTGTTCATCAGAACTGAAAGATGGTGGGGGGTGTTTTCCAACAAAATAATCAATTTTGCACAAAATTTCAATTTTCTATGGCTTTCATGGCATTTTGTTTATCTTACACCTTTTAAAGTTCTTAATTTTACTGACACAAAGAGTAATAAAAAGAATAATGCTTACTCAGCAATTTTTGTTAAAACTCCTGCCCGCACTTTCATACTCAGAAACACATGTTCTTCAAGCTCTTACACAATCTTTTTGTGAAGGAAAAGAAACACTGTGATTTATCACTCAGTCAAAACTGAGTTGCACACCTAGCAAGAAGAATATTTATGAACTTTTCACTGTCTAGAGCCTCATCCTGTGCTGCATGCAGTGGAAACACACAGACTTACACTAACTGAAAATCTGCTTAATACAGGAAATCTAATAAAAGACAGTTTACAAGCAATAGGGAAACTAAAGCCAAATTTTTAATTCTGAAATATTCAATTATCTACATTATTAATATACCTATAAATGTTGTAGAAATCTAATTTGATGGAGTTAAGTCTTTTAGCACCATGGGTTTTACATTCCCTTCTCAAAAGTAATACTGTATAAAGCAAGAACTCTATTTTTAAATGCAAATAAGACTGTATAATATGTTGAAGAAATTTGTGTTCAGATAATAAGTCTCAAAAGACAGGGAATTGGTGGTAAGAGTGAAAAATAATGTATTTAGAAAACAAATAAAGAAATATTTCCATTTACTTTGTTTTGAAAATAGTTGACATGGTTTAGGTCAGCTGCAATTTAGTGGCCATTTCCTCTGTCTAGTATCTAAATATTCATATATCATATATGAAATTGATATAATTAACCAATTTTTAATCCATTTAACTTTAAACTGGCATTCCAGTTTTCATTATTTACTGTTTTGCATGTTGACAAACAAAACTGTAATATTTGAAATATTGCCAAATCTAATACGAAGTTCTATTGAAAACGTGGATGTTTTTTTAATTCAGTCCTGAAATGCACCTTTAAATACAAGAAGATGAAAAAGGGAAAGCACCAATCTATCTCACTTCAAAGCATAATGCTGAACACAAAAGCCCCTAAGTAAAAAGCAAGGAAAACTTTGCAGTAAAATGTATTTGCTCTTGAAAAACCAACCAACCAGAAAAAAAAAAAATTATAGGCCATTCTAATCATAACTCTGTAGCATTTGTATAAATTGTATAAACTCCTACTTCGAAAAAACCCAGGAGACAAGGGGGAAATCAAATTAAATTCTGCTTCTTTCAAAAGGGGAAATTATGCCTGACATATGTCAAAATTCCATCCCAAGAAATATAGCAGGATGGATTATGAGAGAACTGATCTCTACACTTTTGCAGCCAATTGGTGTTGGCTCCAGCTCAGGTATGTGACAGGAGGTCACAAACTTAAATTGCCCTGCTAAAGTGCTGACTTGATAGAAAAATCTAAACTTCTTTTGTTGCTGTACTGTTTCCTCCAGGTAATAGTCATTTATTTATTTGCATGCTGTGCACACCCTCTCTACTGTAAAGCTCTGCACTTTTGTCACTATAGCCATAAACAACTGCCAAGGGACATGGGGTAATGGATTGATTTATGTTGAAAACTTTACCTTCTAAACAATTGATATACAGCCTTCATTATATTATTTTATTCCAATACATTTTGCAGCATACTAACAATAATTCCTCTGAAAGCAATCTTTATTTACAATTCAGTTGTTTCTTGGATATAAAAAATACACAGTACAAGACCTTTCTCTGGTCTTTTAAAAAAAGTCTTGGATGAACAATACCTGACCATAAGTTAAAAACGGCTTCTTTAAACAATCCAAATTGTGAGACTTTGCTTTCATAACTGATTAAGTAATGAACAGTCTGGATGCTTTGTGGGTAAGAATGTACAATATTTTCTTTTATTGGAAAGTATATTTTATAAAGATCAAATGTCTGGACTCAAGGCAAAAGAGAATGAAGGCAGAGTAAAGCAGAATCATCAGTCATCAGGAAAGGTCTAACTAAAGCATTTGTTTTGCTTCTTTCTTTTATTTGTTTTCTTTAATATTAAATAAAGTCTGAAACTCTGTGCTAAGTAGAGGTTTTTGTGAAATCAGGTTTTACAGGCTAATTGGTCACTCATTTCTTAACACATTGATGATATAAACATGGACTGACTGAAAGATTTCTTATATCCATAAATTTTTTTGGGGAAAAAAAAGGGTCACTTAATATCAAGCAAAATACATTTAGGGGGCATTAGCTCAGAGGCTCTTCAAGATAAGTCTCATTACTGTTCTGCTTTTACAGAAACATTAGGGAGGATATTGCTCATCACTGAGCTAATGTTTATGTCCAAGGCAAAATTACACAGTACCTTCACCAAATGTCTCTCTGATGGTGAAAGCTGGTCACTTTCCTACACATCTGAGTCTGTGCAAAGTTTTACACTAACAATGGAAATCTGCTTTTAGACAAAGCATTCAAAGCTGTTGTACTTGGGGTCTGGATACTCTTTTGATGGCTGGCTACATGTGACATTGTTTAGCTCCTTGTAAGGATGGATCTTCTTGCAGGCACAAAGAAAAAGAGAAAAAGAAAAAGAAAAAGAAAAAGAAAAAGAAAAAGAAAAAGAAAAAGAAAAAGAAAAAGAAAAAGAAAAAGAAAAAGAAAAAGAAAAAGAAAAAGAAAAAGAAAAAGAAAAAGAAAAAGAAAAAGAAAAAGAAAAAAGGGGAAAAGAGAAAATTAAAAGAAAAATACAATGAATGGGGAAAAAAACCATTTCATGTGGTTTTGATCTAATTTTCCTGTTAACATATAATACATAAATAAAAATTGCTCACTCTCTTAATATGAACACCTCCATAGCAACTTTTTCACACAATTTTCTGTGTGGTTCCCAGAACAACTAGCTTTAGTTTAGGGTTGCTTTCAGGTTATGCTGACAGACCATTTCAGGGCCACAGATGCTAAAACACAAACCCAGTGTAGGCTTGCGACTGTCCTCTTTAGAGATATGGTACTCTGGCTTATCACTTTCAGTTTGGATTCCTATTTTCTGCTACCTTTCCACAGCAGTGGAGTGTTTCTGCCTACTATTTCCTTTTCTTTTCCCTTCAATTCAACTCACTGATCTGCTTGCACTCTGGTGTTGGCCATGCTTTTTCTCCATTCATACAAGCCTCACTCCTGAAGATAGAAAGCACCTAAGAGACTATGTTTCTGTATCTTGCAGACTGGTCCAAAGACCTCCTCTTTAAATCCTTAGAGAGCCTTAATTCAGAGACATCTGATTCAGCTCTTCAGTCCTATCATGCCACTTCCAGAAAATTAAGGACAATTTTTTTTTTTTTTTTTTGTCTGGACAGGATCTCAATGTGTGAATGAAACCAATTAGCGTGTAACGAAACAGTTTTTCAATCAGGAACCAAAACAAAAAAGCAGTGATTATTCTGTGATGAACTCCTCTCCCTCACCCTTCTTCAGCATTCATAGATATTGTGTTGGATTCATGCCATGTTTTGTAACATGCAACACAGCATGTCTGCAAAGCCGGGGATATCAGCACAAGCCAAGCAATACAGCAAACGCATCATGTCAGCAACCATATATGTCACCAGGTGTGACACCCCTTGAGGACAAGTCTCAGTTGTGGTTCATTTGTATAAAAAGTTTTGAAATAATTTTCCAACAGGAGGTGAAGTCTCTAGAAACGAAATTATATTCTCTTAGAGCTCAAAATAATAGCAGAATGTTCAGTGAATGCCATTGAATGACAAACTATTACAATTACAACAAATAAAATGGGCTGAGTGAAAATGTATATTCTGACAAAGCAGAAATATTTATAGCTGAATTAATGGTATAACTTTCTTTCAGCATAAGGGCCCAGAAATGACCAGTATGTTTCCAGGAGCACAAAATAAAACAGCTTGCATGGAGCAGGTTAGTACAACATTGAAAGCCAGCAAATTGGCCTCTTGAACCTCTCAAGCTTCACATCCATTTAAGCAAATGCTTAAATTCAGCACCTGGTATGAGGCCATTCACACATAGCAAAGAGTAAAACAGGTGCTGGAACCTCAGCACTGACATGCCAGGTTATTTCTGGAAGAAAGGTAAAAATAATTCTGTTTCCTAAGTGATGTAAGGCATTCCTGAACCATAATGAGTTTGATAAATCTAATAGCCAGCCTGTGCTGTGATTGACAGAAAAGTATGGAGAAACAGAGGATTCACAGAATGCAGTCACTATTTCCTTGTCTCATTTTTCTATCACTTTATTTAATAACACTGAAAACAAGAGGACAAAGCCCAGTATTTAAAAAAAAAAAAAAAAAGAGGGTGGGGAAACTACAGATGCCTGAAATAATATAGCTGTGCAGCCCAGGTTCTGATTTCAGACATGTTTTGTGTAAAGTAAATGAAAATGAAAGCTTATAATAAGACCAGTGATCTGCAAGGTTCTGCAATTTGTTATGTTGTTCTTAGGAGGTTTGCTAAAACCATGCTGGCACAGATGAGAAACAGAAGTGAAAGCAGGGAGGAATTTGCATACACAGTGCAGATTTCATTGTTCCTGGCAAAGCTGTCCTTGATTTGCTTCAGTCATTGTAACAATCAGCCCAGCCAACTGTTTACATGCTCTCCATTGTGCTGGTGTTGGCTAGGAAATGGCAGGCGCAATGAGATTTGCTTTCTGCTGGCACTCTGGGGAGCAGCAGGAGTTCACACACTTAGACAGACAGACAGACAGGCCCCTCTTTCCAAGAAAAAAGAGAGTGGCTTGCTTGCTCTTGAGCTGTAGCATTGTGACAATGAAGCATGTGTGTCTGAAAGCAAGACACAGAGTAAGGTTTGGGTTCCAGGGAAGAAAGGGTGAAAATTTAAGCAAAGTGTTGAGAAACTGAACCTCAGAAGGCTTTAAATAACTAACCCTCCCTGTCCAGCTACTTGTGTCTCAGCTACTCTTAAGTAACTTTTCTCAGAGAAAGACAGGTGAGTGACAGGAAAAGTATATTCATTCATAACTCACAATTGGGTGTAAGAAAGGAATGAAACTCAGACTGTGCAAAGGGATATGTAAATAGTTGTCCTTTTACTGTAGAAGGGGTGGCACTGTTGCTGCTGTCATAGCAATGTAGTCACAACTGAAAATATGATAAGCTCTCAAATTTAAATATAATCACAATCAAACAGAGGGCTCATGAAAGACAATCCCCCTGTCCTCTCCCCCATCCTCCCTTCATTCATGACTGTCTTAATGGGTTTAAGTTGATAGGCTTTTCCTTGGCCCACCCTGATCTGATTTGAAATGCATGGATGAAAACACTTCTATTTCAAAAACTTTCTGGAGTGTTTAAAATTGATATTTCTTAAGTTGTGCAGTCTTTTTCTTAGATCCACTTCCTAGAACAAGAAAAGATGTCCCTGAGGAATAAAGGAAGGATTACCACTGCATGACTGGAAAGTGTTTGTAAAACAATTTAGGTTTGCAATTTATATTGTTTAAAGAATTGAAAAAAAAAAATCATACGACTGGAGATGAAATAGGTTTGGAAGGGTTTCTTTTTATTATTTTTTATTTTCTTTTAAAGTCTTAATCATAGCCACTTTTATTAAGGCAAAGGAAAATTTTATTGTTGGGAACACTCACCCAGTCATACATTACTGCAGACAGCAATCAGCAGTGGGCCATATTCAAATGCCTATATTTCTCCTTCAAAATGTAGGTGAATTATGCTCCAAATCTTCACTGATTGTTGGCGAAAAAAAAGTCAGTCAGCAGTAGTCTAACTCTTTCTCATCAGTCTACCTGCTATATTTATATGATATACACCCCTGAAAAGCATACTCTGCGCTCAAAGTAATTGGGGAAATATGATGACTAACCTACAGACTAGAAGAGTGAGGGAAAGGTTCCTCAGCCAAACAAAACACAAAGGAATGTGTACTTGAAAACAGAGAAGTAAGACCAGTGTTATCGACAGGCCAAATTCCCCAGTGAAACAAAATATCCAGGAATATAATTTAATAAGGTAGAAAGCAAAGTAAGCATTTTACAACTCTATTATATTTTCCTTACAAGTTTTCTCTGCAAATACAGAAAAGACAAGAATGTAATTTCCTTTATATGGATTATTAACATTTTGTTAGTTGGGATTTATTTATACAAGTCTGACTAATGGCTTGAAATGAAATGGCTATAGCAGGGAAATGATAAATTATCTAGTGTATAATACTGCTTAAAACCTAAACATGTGTTTATAGTTGCTGTTCTGGGATAGTTGCCAAAGGGACATTTTACTTAGCAAGTTATATTAGTATATGCAATTTTTTTGCTATAAACAACCAAAAAAGTCTCAAAAAATAATAAGATCAGAGAGAGGGAGGAATCTCATTTGTTGACTGCTAGGAAGCACCAGGAATCAGATTTCCAAAGGAATTTCCATATTGTGCTAATTAAAAAATTCATTTCTTAATATAGTTTGAGTATAATTTTCAGTAAGATGACATGCTACCTAATATATACTCTGGTTATGTGATAAAGAAGCAATCCCTCAGCACATAAGGCTATCACTGCAGAGCCAGTTGTAGTACATGGGATGATGTTATGCTTCACTTTTCAGAGTTAGTTGGAAAAGTAAATTACAGTCACACCACTGAGAACTAACAAATACTAATGATGTTCTTGACAATTCTTTGAGATAAAGAAAAGGAATTGAAAATCCATAATCCTATTCTTGAAAATTCATTCTGTAACAGTAACCATATACTTGAATGAAACAGTCTTAATGACAGGAAACAAAATCTTGAAGTCTACTACGTATCATTCATCCTTAAAAACCTTTACCTCAAGAAGTTTTTTTTTATGATAGAAGGATAGCCATTTTTACTTGAAAGGAAATAAGAATGAAAAACATTTAAAAGTCATTAAATTAGAAGCCCACAGTAAATATATACACCATCAGGCTACCAAAAGAATAAAAGGTGTGCCACAAAATCAGAAGTAATATTCAACTGAAGAAAATGGAAAAGAAAGGTTAAATCTAAACTATAATAAGGCAAGGAAGAAAATACTTTTTTGTGAAACTTGCTAAGGGCATAAAAACTATTAATAAAAACATTTTTAAATCCTCACATGTAGGAAGCTTGCTGAGAGCTAGTATGTCCAATAGAAAATTCAGTTGAAAAGAAAAACTAAAGAAAAATACCACAGGAAAAGTGGACTCTTTATATCAGTATAGATGGAAGGTATTAGGGGGTTTTCATACCATATGCTGGCAGTGCAGGGAAGAAATGTCCAAAATAAGTGCTATTGTACAATCACAGAGTGGCTGAGGTTGGAAAGGACCTTTGAAGGTCATCTGATCCAAACACCACCACCCCAATCCCCTGTGTTGTAGTTATAGAAAAGATTTTGGAAAAAATAGAAAGAAAGAATACCATGAGAGGATGAGTACAAGACCTTATTTATTCAAAAAGTTAAACAAAATTCTAATACAACATAAATTATCTACTAATGGTTTTAGCACATTATTTTAATTATCGTGATAAGTTTGTTATGGATTTTTTTCAGGGTAGTCAAGGTTAAGAATGACCATGGAAAATATTAAGTTGAATTCAGTATTCATGAATGCACAGCAATACACATTGTAGACAAAAAATAGCCTACTTATTTACACCTACGGTGATGTCCACTAGAAGAGGCAGAAAAGATATCTGGGGAGCACTGTATACAATTTGAGGAAAACATTAGTGCTAAAAAATGGCATACAGAAAGTTTTGATAGATTTACAAAGCAATAAAGGAAAACATGCAAGCAAGAAAACACAGAAAATATTTTGAATCTGTCCTTGAATGCTGACTACAATTCTAGTCTCCTTACCTCAAAAAGGATGTAGTTGGATGCAAAAGGAACAAGACTGAAAGTAAGAATGGCCAGAGGTACTGAGCAAACTTCATCCAAGAAGAAACACAAAGCAGTAAGCAAGAAGTGCAAGAGTCCTCATGGGGGACAGAGAACATCTAAAAGTTAATATTGTACAGGCCAAGATTCATAAAATCATGAATGAAGTTGTGATATTTCTCACAGCAACCAAGTATGAAGTCATCCAATGAAATTAACAGGTAGCACGATAACAACCAGAAAAAAAAGGAAGAACTTCTTTTCACACATTGTGCTAGTAGTGCCACAGGATGTTGTATAGACTTAAAATAGATATTAACCAGAAAAATAATAGATGGAGGAGAGGCTGTGAGCAGGGTAATAAAGTCAATGGCCTGGACACAACCTACTGCAAAGTCTTGAAATGCTAACTGCTACAAGCTGGGAAGCCATGTAGAGGGACAAAACTCTTCCTTGCCTGCTTTCTTTAATATTCACTACCGATCACTACCAAAGGTGTGATAATAAGGTAACTATACACTTGATTAGAGCTAATGCAGTCATTTTTACTCATATTCTTAAGACAACTAAGTGAAAACTGATGAGTTGATGGTGAAGAGAGAGAAAAAAAAAAATAATGAAATTTATAAAAATCAGGAGAGCTGTGAAAAAATCTGGCCTAAAAAGATAGAGATTACCAAAAAATGAGTTATTAAAGAGGTGGAACTAGACCAAGCTGATCATTTTAAAAAAAAATAAAAATAATATGATTCACCAGGTTGGATGAATTACTACAATCCAGGGATTCAGTGCCTCACATAACCACCAGGGACACACCCTTCTCCTTCTCTCAAAAGAGGCTACTGAATACAGTGGTTTTGTATAGCTGCACATACTGATACTAACTTTTCAAACCAGCCATGAAGGAAGAAGAAATGAGGAAAAAATTAAGACCAAATGCATTATATGAACAAAAAAAAATTATAGTACAATCATGTCTGAGATGCTGATAAGAAATATTCTCTCAGAATACTACTAGAAGTAGTCTCCTAAATTGCATGGAAATATGTACTTAACTTTTATTTCCAGACAGTACGCCAATTTAAAGATGACCTTTGCTGAAATATCCAGCAGGTTGTGAGGAAGTTTTTCAGATGACAACTTTAATACTTCAAGAGAAATACACAGGTGAGGATAAAAAGTTGATAGGGGACAGATCTTAAATGACATGTTTTGAGGTCAGATTGTTGTCCTCTATCTCTTAATCTGTGTTTTTGTAATTAGCATTCACAGTCCGTTTCTCTCAGCAAGAGTTTCTTCACTTACCAGCCACGGGTGTGTTAGGCAGCTCCACTCATTCAGTCATGTCATTTCCTTGTTTCATTAAAGACAGCTTTCATTTCATAGGCCCAGCATGGGTTTGTGTTTGGAGGGGGGAGAGGAATTCTGCTCACTGTGTTAATAAAACTGTTCATAGTTCCAGCTTGTTATCTTTATATTTCACCCTGAAAGGACAATTGCTTTCCATTAAAAATTACAATAACAATGAATTCTAATTTTATTACTGTCAAAATGCAATAATTCTGATCGCTTTCTGCCAATAAAGGGCTACAGATAAAAATGAAAGTTTTACTGTGGTTGTGGGTGATGTGGTTCTCTCTTTGAACAGTACACATGGGAGGAAGATATCTGTGTCTGAGTGTGTCTGTGCTTGTGTTTTCACTGTGCCTCAAACAGGCCACTGAGATTGTAGAAGGGAGCAAGAGGTTCACATAATTTCTTCAGTTTAGCTTTGATGGTGTGTTTAGTGACACACTGTTCCTCCTAATGTGCTTCTTCAGTGTTACCCTACATGCTGAAAGGACGGACACAGTTCCTCCAGTCCATCTTGGTGCAATATTTGAAATTCATTCCTTTCTAACATTTTCTGAGCTGTTCTGCCAAAAATGTGCTTTGATTTTTCAGGACAAAAGTTCCAGATCTCAAAAGAATGTGGGTTCTGTAATGTACAGCTTGGGAATGCCTAAAAATGTAGAAAGGAAGAAATTTTTTTACTGTGAGGGTGGTGAGACACTAAAGAGATTGTCCAGAGAAGTTGTGGATTCCCCATCCGTGGAAGTGTTCAAGGCCAGGTTGGATGGTGCTTTAAGCAGCCTGATCTAGTAGATGTCCCTGCCCATGGGAGGGAGGTTGGAAGGAGATGATCTTTAAAGTTCCTTCCAACATAAACAGTTCTATGATTCTTTGATTCTATGATGCCAAGCTTTGAGCATGCATGACAGCTTGCACATGGCCCAGGGCTGAGAGCTATGTCTCTGCTGCCTGCTCCCTGCTGGCAGGTGCAGTCCAGGTTGGGTTTTATCTTGGAAGCTGGTGCCTGGCAATCTCAGCTCTCAAGCTATCCAAAGTGTTTGAAGGCTAACCCAGCTTTTGGCCCTCCCAAATGTCTGTTATATTATGGGTGTGCCCTTGTGATTGCTTTAATTCGTCACTGTAATTAGGTTCACTACTACTAGAGACATGTATGCCCTGGACTGACAGCTACTTCTGGGTTAATTTTTAGTATCAGACCACTTAATGGAAAAAATGTGTTCATTTTCTCTGGAAAAAACAAAAGTGTGAAGATCTCAACTGAAAAGTATGATATAGGGTCACAGAGAAACAAACTAAATAAAATTTGATCAACTTTATGTTTAAAAACATTTTTCATTCTTAACTACCTTCTTAGTTACCTAGGGACCTTTCTTTTAGAATTCCTCCCCACCAAGCTCTACCCTGAGAGCAAATGGGGAGGCAGAGGATGGGGCTTCCCTACTCCTTTTGTCCTAAGCTGGCTTTCCTTTCTGTTCACTTACTTCTCAAAACGGAACTATCTCCTTTTCTCCTACCCCTTTACCATTCTTAATTTCTTCATGTCAATTTTTTCTCCTTTCAAGTCACAAGGAACAGTCAGCAGGACTCTGCATGAGGGACATTGTTTACTATTAAAGCAATCTCATCCATGCCACAGTATCCAGACTGCTGTAGCAGCATTCTGGTTCATATTACCAGGAACATCACTGTGCATACTTTTTAAACTCCTTTCAGATTTCTTAATTTTAATTTGCCTCTATGAGTGGAAACAAACAAACTCATCAGCAATGACAGTGGCAAGGCTTTCTGTCATCAGCTCATCTGAAAACCTTGTTTCTCCATTCTTGCTTCCAACAGTGCCAAGAACATGAAAGGAGTATGAACTTCTCTTTTCCATTCAAGTGTCTCATACAGACCATACAGAAGCACAATAATGGATATTTTGTGTCTTCCAGATGGCTTTTTCAGTGTAATGTGAATATCTCTGTGCTCATCTCATCACTGATTTCTGTGCTGAGTGTATATTGCCTTTTTGGATCCTTCTCTTGAGCTTACTGCCTGCATACCACCTCACCAATATATGTCATCTGTGGTAATCCTTCCTTTGATGCCTTCCTTTTCTCCTGAAGAATGAGAGCCTTTTGTACACTTCCCTTCTTTAAAGGTACAGTTGACTTATTTTTTCAGTATTTGATAGCATGATCCCATTCTAGGTAAGTTAGAGAAGTGAATCAAAACTAGATAGAATTACACTAACTTCACAACTAACACTAGCAAGAAATGCCAGGACAAAAAACCCCCAAAACAAAATAAAACAAACAACACCAAAGGGAAATGGAATAAATGAGAAAAATCAGTAGCAAAGCAGAAATGTGCGAGAAAGAGGCTGAGAGGTAGATAAAAAGACAAACTCTAAAAACTCACATTTTAAAAAGCAAATAAAGAGAAATAATAATGTCAGCCCTTATAGACATATTAAGAAATGGGAACTCAGCCAACACAAGGACTAGCAGAACAATATTATAATTGTTTCTTGAGAGATCTGGCAATGGGCCATTTAGCCTGCTTGTTTTTACCTTGGGTCATTGCCCAGACTGGACAATTAAAAGGATATTTTTGTCATAGAACTAGTGATTTTATTCCACTGCTGTTAAAAAAGTGTCACTGCCGACTGTGCACATTGATTTAATCTGTAGTTGTAAGATTTTTGTGGAACAAAAAGCACTTGCTATAGTTCAGAAATCTCAGAAGTACAGCCGTATCTTGAGGACTCCTCAAATTAAAAGAGCTACTTTCTAGAGAGTAAGTGAAATTTCACCTTCTCTAACTCTCCCCTTCTGCCCTTGCAAGGAAATTCTAAATGCAAAATGACAGCCAAATTTTCCCTTTATGATCACCTACACTTTTCTCTCTCCTATCCTGATTGTTGACATTTGCCAGAAGCACAATGAATCTTTAAATAGGAACTTCTGAAGACTGGTGTCATTTATTTTCCATTCTAAGCTAAAGAATGGATGATGGTGAGTATATAGGGTTTTCCATTCAAGACTATTAGCACATCTGTTTTCCAAGGCTCTTTTTAAGGGTTGCTATATTTAGCAAAGAAGATATTTTAGTTGCACCAGATCCCACGGGATTAGAACATTTCTGACATTGGACCTTTTCTATAGGTAGCATATTTAAGAATTCAGTTTGAGTAAATGTATTCTATTGAAATTAAACATTAAATTTATCGTAAAGGAAGAGGAATTGAAAAGCTGGATTCACAAACTCTCGTGTTGTAGGAATTGACTAAAGACCCCAGTTCCACATGTATATGAAGGAACTCGAGTCCATAGCTCTTAGCTTCCAAAAGAGTAGGTTGTTCATTAAACTGTGAAATCATTTGTTACAACTGCTGTTTCATAGGAAATCCTTCAGTTATTACTGAGCCCAAGACTTAGAATGAGTCTTCTGCTTATAGAATAAGTACTGAACATGGAGGTGGGACACCTGTGTTCCAGGACAGTCTTTGAAGAGTCTAGTGAAAAACAGCCTAAATGTCCCATACCACTCAGTGACTGAAGTGTGGCACTTCAGTTACTGTTTGGGAGCCCTGAAAAGTGGTTTTAAGTACACTTGTATGGAGATAGGAATGACAGTATAGCACAGTGTCAAATAAGGAAAAATATAATAATCACCACATTTTCCCCAGCTGAAAGGGTTTGGGAAATTTGGGCGGAAACCATGAACAATTTAAAAAAAAGGTAACAGTGAAATGATGTGTTTAGGTAAATTTATTATTTCTTGGAGAAAATTTTCCTTGCTGTTTGGTAAGTGTTCGTAAATGTCTAAATATACAGAAAAATGTGAAAGTAATGAGTTAAAGAAGTAATAAAATAATAGTATAAAGTTGTCTTTTGTCACAACTTTTCTTTCTCATACAAAGAGTTTTGGAGTGTTTAGATTTAGATATTGCAATTCCTGAAGCAACTGCCTGATTAGCTCTAAGAAAAGAGACAGGGAAATTTAACTGTAAGGTAAAACAACTAATTAAGAAATCTCATTGTCTATACAATTTGAAATATAAAGTATGAAATATAAATCACAGAGTAGATGTTACAGCTGATTCTGTCTGAAAATGAGTGTGGAGATTGTTTCCTCATTCCTCCAATATTTAGTTAGATTTGATTAAATAAAAATACACAAAATCAGGCTCAGATCCAAGATCAACACATCTTACTCTAGCTATTCTACTTTTCTGACCATACATCCAAGTCACATATCAGCAGGTCAGTGACTACATTCCAATACTATTGTCAGTCAAGAGACATAAACATAACTAGTGTATATATTTTTTTTTCCTCCATATTTATCTAGTCACATTGTCAGGAAAAACAGATGTAGAAAAAAAATCATATTTGAAAATACATTCTTTTCACTCATTATCAATGGGACTGTTATAAAACACTGAGTACCTTTAAGCTATCTAACAGAAGGGGAGGTGAGCAAGTAAGGAGATATGAAGAACAGTTAGCTAAGCATGTTGGCACACTGTATCCTAGTACCCTCTGGCATTTAAAACTGGAAGTCCCATTTGTTTTCCTAATGCACTAGAAGCTCTCTGTGACAGTGGACTTCACTTTCTCACAGGATCACAGAAACATGTAACACTGAATATGTCAAGATCAACCCCATACTTAAGGCAGGGACAGGTAAAAGATGTTGCCCATGGTTGTGTTCATTTCAATTTTTTCTCCAGAGAGGAGAGAGTCCACCCACTCTGGGAAACGAATCCTAGTGCAGCCACCCTCACAGTGATTTATAATTTTTTTTCCTTATGCCACTACTTTCCTCTTATCTACACAACCACTCCTGTCACCAGCTGGGTCAGGCACAACTTGCCCTTGGTAAATCCACGCTGCCTGTTTCCAGTAGTTAACTAAGACTGTACTTTGTGTGACTGGAAATGGCTTTGGGGGGAGTGTTTCATAATCTTCCTAGGGACTGGGTTGCTGATTTCCCTGCAGTTTCTTGAATCCTGTTTCAGGTAGATAAGTATGATGTTTGTCTTTCTTTCCATCCTTACCTATGTTCTCCTTTACCATGGGTGCTAATTAACTCCCACAGGTGGGGTCAGCAGGCTTGGGCCTCCCCTTGGTGGTCAATCTGACTATCTAAGGCAAGTTCCCAGAAATGCTTGGAGAAACATGAGCTACAGCCACTTGCTCCAAACCCTCACAAACTTTATCACAGAGGGACTTCTAGCAGAGCCTGTTTCACTGAAGAAAAAAACTCAATAGAAAGAAATCTCAATTGTTACACTCCGCAAAAAAAGCAGGATAAAGGGCTTGCTAATGCTTACCTAACCAGCACAAATCTATGCAGTAAAAATCAAGGTTATATACCTTTGTTGACACAACATGGGTACTAAAGTACTGAGGTGATGAGACACATAAATTAGGCAGATACTTCAGATGACACAAAAGGCAAATTATGCCCATTAGTAGTTGAAAAGGATTAAGCCTAGGCTTGATACCAAGTCCGATTCCATGTCATTCTGAATCTTGTATTCTCATGCAGTATTTGGTGAAGGCCAGTCCAATCTGGAAGCCGATATGCAAAATTTAGAGCCAGTTGTGAGGTTCTGGGTAGAAATCTCATTACAAATCAGAGTAAATACTAATCTCTGTCTTTCAGAGTGCAAGCTCTTTGGACAGCATTGCTTTTACCACATGCCTTTACAGTGCTTGGTATGTTAGGACTACCAAACAAAGCTGGATGTGCAACTATGCGACACAGTTCAGTCCCATGTGGCAACTAAGTTCCACACAGATGCTCACTCACTCTCACCTGGTGGAGTGGGGGAGACAATCAGAAGAGTAAAAGAGAAAAATCATGGGCTAAGATAGTTTATCAAAATATGAACATTTTCCTTTACCACTAAAACTTTATTTTAATCTGTTTCCTTAGTACTTTAGAACTAATCTTTCTCTAACCACAGGTAATTAAAGCAGTTTTTCTTTCAAAAGTAATGAATCGGCCATTTTAACTGGAAAGAAAAATATGAGATTATGAGGTAAAAATATCTCTGTTCAAAAATGTATACTTTTGCTTAAATATCTTAAGTGGCACACAGCAGTTAGTAGCATACTCATCTCTCCATCATTTATGCTCCATTAGGCAGTCTCAATTTCAAATCTGTTTGATATTAGATTACAAAGGAAAGAAGTGATTTTGAAAAGAAGTATCAATCTCAGAACATCGCAAGACAGATTTTTTTTTTCAATATATGTGTGTGTGTATGTACTTGTGTGTATGTAGGCATATATGTATAAAATTTCAGAAAATAGGCTTATCTAAATCAAGGCATAAAAGAACCAAGGAAATAATCTTCATATTTGCCCTCTTGGCCTTATAAGGTCCTTAGTGTTACACCTAGAACAAGTGGAGTGAGAAAAGATACAGGACAGAATGAACTAGATGGGATCAGGCATTAATTTTCTCCTGACTTATATTTGTTTTTTGGTTTTTTTTAAATGGGAGTGTCTTAATGAGATTTATGTGGTAAAAGTTCAGGTGAGGTAGGTTGCACCTGTGTAGGTGGAGGCAAATATGAGTCTTGAGTAAGAGAGATTTGAGTTTATACTGCCCTGTAAAACTTCTCCATTTTTAAATTGAATTTTTGAATAAACTGCTGAGGCACGTGAGCTCTTCTCTGTTGTCCTGTTAACTCCTAACCACTGGAGACTGGGAGGCTTTTCCATTCAGCACAGCCAGAGACAGCTTAAATTAATAAAAGGGAGCAGGCTAGTGATATAATCTGATCTGCAGTAAAGCAGTCTTGGTCTGGAAACATCTGAGTTTAACATGAATTAAAATCTGAAAGTTTTTCTAAACTTTCACTGCCTTCCTATGTTCCTACAGAGATTGCAGTTTCATGTTTAACAACACCAGTCCTACAGTATTTTCTTTTTGTGGAAGCTCTTTCCTACAGATTGTTGAGATACTAAGAAAATACTTAGTATCATACTTACACGTATGGTATAAGCATATAAACATATAAACACACTGTGCACCTAAATTGGAGATTGGAGAGGGAAGGACAAGAGGAGTGGAAAAGTCTGCCTCTAATGAGCCAGAATAATCCCAAACATGAGGCTAAATGGGAGAGCACTCTGATGGTTTAAAAGTAGGCAGCCCTGTGTAACAACATCCTTCTACTCCACGTAATTGGATCTCTTAAAATATTTTTAGATATCAATGAATGAATATCACAAATTATGTCACTTTGCAATCTTTGAAATCTCTTTTCCCTCAGGGTCAGCAGCAGGGGCAGTGAACCTGGAAGATGCTAAAAAGGGTTTTTAAAGCCCAAGTTGTCTCTCTCCAAATTGAAAATCTCTTAATCTACTCATTGGATTTTACAATACAAACTCTATTTCTTCATATATTTCTTTTTTTACACATCCTGAGAAGTAATAAGAATTTATTTTTAACATAGTTTCCAACTGCTACATGTTAACTTGGACAGTATAAGAAAAAATATGTAAAGAGATTTTCCTTTTCTAAGTGGTTTTAATTAGTGCCAGAGAAGCCATAAGGGTCTACACTAGTTATAACTATGCAAAACTATTTGAGATTTTGGCTGCAATTTTCCTTCCTATCCTTCCAGTCCTCTGTAAGCCTACCCCATCTCTGCTGTCTTTTGTATCCTTTTATTTCTGTATTTCTTCAAATATGGCTATCATATACCCTTACTTTTGAGACTTTTATCAGAGAGCTCAGTGATTGGAGCCGATTTTTAATTGAAACAACCACAAGACTATTCATGACAGGGACATGTATTCACTAATGCATTCCATGACCACAGCATGGCTTTCCTCTGGAGCAACTGTGCTCAGTGGCACAAAGCTCTGTGGAAACTTGCTGGAGTGGTTCAGATAATTTTTAAAAGTGACTCTGAAGCCTCTCTTTATGAATTGTCAGTGTTTTGAGCCTTCCTGGGTCAAATCCTCATCCTCAGGCCACTCCTCCTTCATATCCTGGCTGCCCCAGAAATTAATCAAATACTTCAGTACCTGAAGGTCCCTGAGGTGTCTACATGCAACTTTGCAATTGAGAGATCCTACATGCTCCTTTAACAGCATTTATGGAATGCCTTTATGTCAAAATACTTAAAAATTCCCGCTATTTACACAATAAAAATATCCACAATTAGGTCTTTGCATGTATTTTCAAATAGAGGGAGAAAAAAAAGTTATTTTATCCTTTGTTCATAATCATTGAGAGTAACAAAGAATTTGCACACAACTACGCAAAGTTCACTCAAAGAGAGTTTCTGAAAATGGAATGAAAGGAATAAAGACAACCTGAACATATGTGCAATTTTATTCTTACCATTGGCTGTACTCCTTTCTGTGCTATTTGGACCTGTATGCATATATGTTTTTGCATCAAATATGTTTATTCAAATTTGGTCCAATTGCCACTTGCAAGTGTTCACAACATGGCAAGTATTCTGACATATTTATGTGACATACTTTTTGAAGAAATGATAGGGACATTACAGCACCACATTTGAGATGCTATAGATGAGGGCTGTCATGCTTTCCATTCTAAACCACTATTTTTAGAGGATTTTAATCTTGGAACAAAAATTATTTTTGGACCTTTGTTTAACATACATGACTGGAATAACATATCTCTGGATACAATGTGAGAAAATATCAGTTCAGTAGAATTCAGAGATTCAGTTCCAATGAATATACACAATTTGGAAGAAATGGGGTTTTGCCCACATCAGTATTCTTTAAAATTCTATAGTGCAGCTGGTTTCAACTCTGCCATGACTACATAGATTTTAGGATGCAAATATGTGCACATCTGTTGTAATTTATATAAAAATAAAACATTCCTGTAAGTGTGAAGAATGAATGATGCAGGTGGTTTTAGACAAAAGATGGTAAAAATTCAAAAGACCTGTTAAAATGCTACTGATGCCGTATGGAAAAAAAATAGGAAAAAACAGAACTCAATGGCTTACTGCTGCAAGGTCTCATGTTTCCTCTGACACAGGCACATGTTAAGGATGTTGCAGACAATTGCTATTTTAAGTTTTTGTGTTTATGTTTTTTAAGTATATGGAAATGTTCCCTCTTGAAAAATACTCCTTAACCTATTGGAGAACTAATTTTGACAAACACTGACTTTCTTCCATTTGAAAATACCTTCAGCTCTCCTTTGGATTCAAACATAGCATGTCGGTTTTCTTGTACTCATACTAAAGCTTGTGGAAATTTGTCATTCCTTTTCAGATGCTTAACTGAGAAATGGGTGATGGCCAGCTAAAAGTAGTTCTCTTTAGGAGCATCAGCTGAGGAAAAAAGAAAATAACCTCCCAGCATCCTTCAAAATTTGTTTGAGAGGAAAGGCAAGAGTCATCAAAATACACTGTTCTTCTGTTCACCCTTTGCAAAACCTAATTGTATCAAATCCCAGTGAAAATTTTCTGCTGTGACAAGATTCTAATCACCTGACAAACTAGTAATGTCTCAATATTGTGCTTCTGCCCAGAATCTCACAGTATTGTACTGGACATTATTAGGTCATGTATCAGCAGAGTTTCTGTGATATGACCAAGCCTCTGCTGCCCTGTGTACTCATTTCAGAAAACCAGTGGTGCCACAAGTGCCTATGGCTTGGGCAAGAGACGCCATTCTGCAAAGGGTGAGACACGTCAAAGCAGATGTGTTCTAACATCAGTTCTTCATTGCTGAAATATGTACCTTCAAACAACCTACACACAAACATGCAACTACATCACCTTTACATCCCAGGTGAGCTTCAAGAACCTTTGTTCACGGTCAAGTCAGCTCAAAGTATAGGCAGATGAGGTCACAGTTCACCTGTGGAGAGGAATGATGAAAGCAAAAAAAGCCCTGCAAAAAAAGTTGTTTGAAGGTTTCTCTGCTGAGATCTTGAGCAGAGGACAAGGGTTAAGTCTGGGTACCATCTTACATCCATGAGGTTTTGCTCCTTTGTAGACCTCCCAACCCTCTAGGTGCCTAAACTCTTTAAACAGAGCCTCTCCTCACTAGAAAGCCTTAAGAGTCATTAGCTTTAGATGCTCATTCATGTAAAATAGCACACAGAAACTGGTTTCTACCTACCAGAGAGGAAAACTTTTCATAAAACCAAGTAGTAGTGGGAGCACTGGGCCAGGAATTGTGGAATCATGCTAAAGTCCTATTTACCCACATGAGTGAAAGCCAGTGGATCAGGAAAGCAGACAGATCACTGGACCCTGGGCAATCCTGACAGGCCACTTGGTCTCCCCACTTATTCTGCAGCCAGCAGCAGCAGAAATTGTGCATGTGGAATGAAAATGAGAAATGAAGGAAATAAAATCTATTATAAAAGTTAGATGACTCAGGTAGCAGTGGGGAGAGCTGCTTTTGGCTCCTTTCCCTGTTCATGCGTACGATAGTGTGTGACTGCAGTAAAGAGCATAGGTGGGAGCCCAGTTCCTCCATGGGTCACAGACTGCTCCATGGCTTGTGTCCATGAAGGCTCATGGGTCCAACTTCACCAGGAAAGTTGGAGAATAGCCATTCCTTCTATTCCTAGCATCCAAAGGTTCATAAGCCGTACTGCATGTGTAAGATACACCATTTTCCCTCCTCCACATGTATGCAGACACACACAGATTGCAGTATAGCTTAACGGCAGATTTTGGCCCTGGGGTAAACAACATAACTGGAAGGATACTGAGAAAAGAGCAGGAGGTAGTGCTACTTATTTTTTCAAAATAAAGCCAGGCCTGACCTATTATGTGCTGCCTATATTTCAAAATGCATATGGGTGCCTATCATTCCAAATTGGTAAGTTAGTCTTTCAGAAGTGCATGTACTAGCTCACACTAATGTACTAGCTCTTCCTTTCAGATCTGTTTTCCTACTTTGAATTTAGGAACTTTGTTCAAGGGCACTAGAATTTCCCCTCCTTTGTCCCTCTTCCAACAGATTTAGGCACTTTGCTACCTCACCCTCCTGTCTGTCCTGAATAAATGCCACTAAAAATGTCTTTTGAGGATAATATGTTTTGAACAAATTACTTCTGTCTGATATTTCTCCTTTTAACCTAAAATTTTATTTTAATTCTAGGGGGAAATGAATAATGAGGTAAAATTAATTAATTCATCAGAAAAAAATAAAAATAAAACCCATTCATGCGCATCAAAGAGCAAAGAACCTGTTATAAAGTACATTCATACAGAGGAAAATAATTTTTAAAAAATTCTTTGTGTTAGAGATTTTGATGTGAACATGTGAATGATTCCAGCTTCAGCCAGGAGTAGGGGTGATGTACCTTGTACTTTATCTTATGTAGGGATTTTTCTACAAAGAATAAATCAACAATCCTTCATGGAAAGACAGTCCTCCTCAGTTTTCACAAAGCCACATGTCCACTGGTAAATCTGTGCCCTAGTCCACCTGCTACCATGGCATCATGCCTACTCATGCTAGGTGAGTACCTCACAGAAGCCAATCAACAAATCTCTGGATGGCTTGGGGAAGTTAATACATGGAATACCAAGAGTCAGGTTTTTGAAGAGGCTCCTGGCACATCTCGTGTTTTTAATGATTAGGATCTCACCCTCAGGGCTATGTGTTACCAGCTCAGTCCTTGTAGCAGGGGACTGGAGCAGATGGCTTGGCAAAACCAAAAGGCTCTTGCCTTTTCAAAAATTAAAGATTAATTTGTTGTTTTCTTCTATAGGAAATTTCATGCTGACGAACAGTATTGAGCTGACAGGCTTATATTTCTTCATCCATCTTCTGGTCAGAGAAAAGCATAACCATCCTTATGTTAACTCCACAGACTGTCTACATCCTTCTATGCAGTGATGAGAGAATATTTCAGCACTTCCAGCTATTTCGCCTTCGGCATTTCCACTGTGGTTTCCAACAAGGATGATATCACCATGTGCTTATGGATTTATTTGTTTGTTTTTCATGATGTGTGTAATAGTCTACTACAAGCTGGCTTGAGCTCCAATTATATCATATAGACCAACCATCTGGCTCAGGATTAATTAATGGTAACATTTTTAGCCATTACTGCAGATATGTAACATGAGAGGCAAAACCTTCTTATTGGATAAGCAATCACCTTGTCACCTGAAGCAGCCAGATTAGTTAGTACCTAGTGCTGTGTTCTAGTAGATACTGATGGCCTGATCAACAATGGTATGTAGTAGAAGTGCTTTTCAGAATATGAGACAAGTGCAAAAGATGAAAGGGAATTACAACTTCACTAAACAGGGGGAATTAATAATGGCTTATAAGTTTTCTGTTGGAAATTCTTATGTTTCTGGCTGAACACAATGTGTAACAACAAAGGGTTTGTGTGATTCAGTGTAATGGAATCTATTTTTTCTATTTAGCTAGTTTAATCAATTTTGAAAGACACAAGGATTGAAATAACTTTTGCTGAAAATTACAATGGATATTTACACTGTTTATCCAATGCTAGTAGCTCTTTTTAGGGCTGTTCTAAAGCCCACCTCCAAAATCTTTACCATTTTGAGCCACTAACCCTCACAGGAGGTCATTAAGCATATAGGCAGTGGAACCACACAGCTGCTCCTCCAGTCATACTAATCTCTAGACAGATGCTCTTCATGTTCATGTGCAGTGATGAATGCCAAAGAAACTATTAGAGAACAGATTGACTTAGACTGCACCATGATCCTTGGAGAACCGGTTTCAGACTGCAAGAACTGAGGCATCACAGAGTGAGCTGCAACCCATACAACAATGTGATTTTCTCCTCCAACACCTCTGTATGCAGCCTTGCTTGGCCAGCCAAAACCCAACACTAAGCAGACTTCCATTGTTTTCTCTGCTTCCTTGTTTGCTGAATTTGCTGCAGCCAGCTTGCCTGTACAACTTTGACCAAATCTGACTTTGAAGAGATTCCTAGGCATTTCTATATCAATCCTATGCTCATCCTCTGGCTGATGTTATCTACTGCTGTATCTGTGGGGAATCTTAAAAAGTAGCAAAGAGTAGGCTAGAGGCAGAAAGTCATTCCCCATCATACTCTTCTCAGCACTTCAGAAGAGGCCTGAAGACAACTTAGTTGTTACAAAACTGAGAGATCACACCTGCTCCCCTTCTCTGAGGCTCAGAGAAAGATAATGTCTTTATCGGATCTGAGTCCAGGGACGTGTCTGCCCAAAGAGAGGCGTCATCTGTGGTACATCCCACCACAGACCTTACTTTTCCGACCTTCATAGCTACAGCAGATGTTCTTGTTAAGTTGTTATTCTGAGGAAGGGAGCCTCTCTGGTCTCCTGGGCTCTTGTCCAGCTGCAGCTGTGGAAAAAGGATACATACAATAATAATGGAATCTTCTTTCTGTCATTTCAGCTTACATCATCTTGGCACCATCAGTCAAGGTAGCATTAGTCAGTCAGTCATACGTTTTCTGTGGATTCCTTCTCCAAACCACCACCCTTCTGTCTCCACCACAGTGTTTTTGCTTATATTCACTTCTTCCCAATAGGAATGATTTCAGACCTAGGAAGTAAGGAGTTGTTTTTCTGCTGACCACTGTGCATTTCATAAGCTCGTATCTCCCACATGTGCTAACTGTGACATTTGGAAACACAGAAACCTGAATCCACTTAGTTGTGATGTATCCATGTCAAAGTGTGGGTTGCAGTGGGTTGCTTGTAGAGCAGCAAATATCTATATCAGCCTTTATTCTGTGGGCTATTTATACCTTCTATAAGCAGCAAAATATAAGCTGTTCCTACCAAAGACTTAAGGAGGATTTGGGGCAGAATATTCTTTTACATATATCTCAAGTAGCTACATACCTTAAGGATCTCTACTGCTTGAGAAATACCCTGAAGGGTACCTGTATTGCATATAATTGCATATTTTTTGAATTATATACACAAAAAGATGCTCGTTGCAACTTCAAGTTGTTATGCAAACAGTCCCTAGCTATTTTGTATGGGGATTCCCTGCAAGAAGGAACAGGATCTATGAGCATAAAGAATGATGAGGAGGCAGGAGGAACACTTGGGGGAAAGGAGACTAGTTCAAAGTATGGTATGTCATAATGATGGAAAAAAATGTGTAGTCTGATTGGTCAAAAATAAGAAAATGTTACGAGTTTGAGGCCTGTTATAGCTCTTGTTTAATTTTGCAGAAGCTTGTAAGAGGCCATTTATTTTCAGCATAAAACTTCCCTGAGACTATGGTTTGCCAAGAAAGCCAATGCCATTGTTGTAGATTAACTTAATCAGAAAGAATGAAAATAAGATGCTCTTAAATGATGCACAGGAGAACCAGATAAAATGAATTGCAGCTAAGCAGGTAGGCCAAAGTCTTGATGAATGTGAGAAGACACAGAGGACAAGAAATGGTAATGATTTTTCCATGTTAACAAGTCTGAAAGTGTTAACATCTATGTGTTTGTGCTAAACTTGCTGATTGGCTAAAACTAAATATAATTTCCATACCAGAGTGCAAATCTCAGGAATATGAGCACTGCCTTTCTATAAAAATTGGGAATCCAAAATTATTGCCTTTGGCAATGCACAGAATTTGAAAGCAGACTGTGTTCCTGCAGTGCTCTCCGTTCTGCCTTAAAGATCCAGTATGCTTAAGCACTCTTTCACATAAGAAAGAAAGAAAGAATGGAGGCAGGTATCCAGTTTTCTTTTCTACTTAGCCTCCCTCAACAGTCCCCATTTCATTCCTTTTTCTGTTTCCTCTACCTGTCAGATTCCTTAGGGAAGCCACGTGCAGCTTGGACAACCCAAACTGAAGTTCTTTCTCCTTAAGCTTTGTTTATGTTTGCTATTTCTTCCAACATGCTTCCTAATTTTTTCTGCCAAATAACACTCACAAAAGCCCTCCAAAGAGAATAATAAGGAAAAGGCTGAACAGAAGGTGTTTAGTCTGAATGCTGGCATCGTTTCAGCAAATGAAGAAATGAGTATGTTTCAGACAACTTTGTAAATCACAATCTCAACACGAACACTAGAGCCTCATCATATTACACTTTTGGATACAAGCATGGGTTTCATATGAAAGAAGAGCTTTTCTTGAAGATAGGACCTTTGCAGAAGGGATCTTAAGATCAAACACTGAGAAACACACAAGAGAAAACGACAAGGAAAAGAAAGCATTTAACTCTTATGTTGGTTGCATTTTATTGTGACCAGGGTTGAACTGTTCTATTTACAGTTGTGGAGAAAGAAAATATTTTCCTGACCACAGTTGAAGAGAGACCCTGACAGGGCTTTCCTGCTTGCCATCTCCCATGTCATCAGTGTTTTCTGGGAGAAGAATTTGAGGTGGTTTTCCACCTAAGTGGTTACAGCTGTTTCCACAGGATCAGTCAGATGGAGTTTCTGCCTCTGTTTATTTTGGCTCTGATTTTCGGCTGGAGCCCAGCAGGATGACAGTGTTTGCTCAGGGTCTTGGGACTTTGGACAAACATTCCAGAATTTCTGACTTCTTAACATTAATGTTTGATGAATTCTGCTCTTAATTTCTTCTGGAAAAATGTCAAGCCCACTGGGGATTACCCTTAGTCTTACAACAGTCTTTTTTTTTTTTTTCTTTTTTTTCTTTTTTTTTTTTTTAACAGAAAAAGAGAAATTCATTTGCTAGCCTGTGAAAATGAGCATACTGTAAAAATTACAGAATGTGGTTTTCTAAAACTGCAGGGTTCAGCTCTTTTGTAAATTCTTTTTTAATTTTCTTGTTAAGAACACTGCTTAACAGGAGATATCTACAGATAAATCTTCTGCAAAAAATCTGTTACACATAGGGCGTTAGTTGCGAAGGTTATTATCCAGTAGTTAAGTAGCTCTTTCTCCAAGACACTGTTTGGACAGTCTCAAAACATACTGCGTCAATACACTGTCAAAGGTGACCTTTAGAAACCAAAATAAACACCCAGGTGAAATTCTGACCCCAGTGAAGAGAATAGCCTTTATCATTGACTTCAGCAAGGTCAGGACTTCCTCCTTAGTCCCTTGAACAATAGAAAAGCACAAGTCACAGAAGTACATCTTGAGGAACATTTACTTACTCACAGGAATGGACAGAGCAATGTATTTACAAAATGCACTGAATTAAATCTATATTTAAATTATGTTAAGCATACTGTATTGCATGAAGTGGCTGCTGATTTTTATACCTACATACTTTTAGTAACTTGCAAGGAACATCTAAATATGAATCATACTTGCACCATCATTAGCTGACTTCAGGTTAGCTAGACAGCTTAAAATACCATTAAAAGCTCATGTTGCTCAGTCCTGTGGGTAGGACAGGTTCCCTCCAGAGACTCCTACACATCAGAAGGAGCCAGATGGGGATCAAGTCCAGGCAAATCTGGGAAGTTTTTTAAGGTTCCAATTCTCTCCTCCTGTTTTTCACTCCCCATCCCTTCTCCCTCATTCAGTAAGAAAAGAGGGAAGTAGGGCCTCCTCAGGTGACACTAGTGGTCTTATCTCTTGTTGATTTACACCAGCTAAAGAAAAACAAACAAACAAACAAAAAGAAAAAGAAAGGAAAAAAAGAAAAAGAAAAAGAAAAGAAAAAGAAAAGAAAAAGAAAAGAAAAAGAAAAGAAAAAGAAAAGAAAAAGAAAAGAAAAAGAAAAGAAAAAGAAAAGAAAAAGAAAAGAAAAAGAAAAGAAAAAGAAAAGAAAAAGAAAAGAAAAAGAAAAGAAAAAGAAAAGAAGGGATTTGTGTAAATGTAACTAGACGCAAGAAGGTGGTTTCCTAATGAATGTACAAGCTTTCACATCAGCAGCTTGGTGCAAAATGTTTCACAACTTTTCACAGGCTGCAAGCAGTGTAGACACTGGGCCATGGTGACAGCATCCACCTGTCTGGAGAAGTTAACATAAGGAACAGATCTAGTTTTTTATTTGAAGCCTGATTGCTGTCACTTCCTTCCCAGCCTGTGCTGTCAGTGGTGCATATAAGACATATATTAAATCTGTGCCCATACATTTGGATTGACTATGTGCAACAGCCAGAAAGAACTGGAGAAAAAAGGTTTTTTAGGTGAAAGACCTTGTGTTAGTACTTTTAAGTGCAAAAAGGACAGATAATAGCAATTATTGAAGCTCATGGCATAGCACAAATCCCTATGATAAAAAACCAAAACAAAACAAAAACCCAACAAAACACTTTGAAGATGTCTTCCCTGGGTATTTTCAATGGACAAAGAGCAATAGACCCTCAGTTAAGAACTTGTTGCATGCATTCAGTCATTCATTTATTCATTTGTAATATAACCTGTAAATCCTGAAGAAAAAGTTTATTCTTGCCCATATCTAACAAAATTTGCCTTTTGATGTCTCTGTACAACTTCAATTCTAAACATCCACTGAACAGACTACGTGACTAATGTGTCTGTTCTGGAGCAGGCAGAGGTCACCAGCATTGAGGCCATGCTGCTGAGAACGCAGTTGCACTGGGCAGGGCACATGTTCAGGATGGAGGATCACCGCCTCCCTAAGATTGTGCTCTGTGGTGAGCTTGCCACCGGCTGCCGCAAGAGAGGAGCCCCGAAGAGGAGATACAAGGACTCCCTCAAACAACACCTCAGCCTTGGCCATATTGACCACCATCAGTGGTCCACTCTGGCGGGAGGCATGGAGACACACCATCCATAATGCTGCTGCTTCCTTTGAAAGCGCATGCAGGATTGGTCTCCAAATAAAAAGGCAACGCAGACAGAACCGTGTCTTGCCAATACCACCTAAGGAGACTTTCTACTGTGCCTTTTGTGACTGGACTTGCCTATCATGCATTGGCCTTTTTAGCCACCAGCACATTTGCAGCAAGCGTGGGGAGAGCCCTTCCAAAATTTTTGTTCGCGAAGCCCAGCCATGATGATGATGACAACTTCAGTCACCAATCTTTCATTTCAGAATAGAAAATATGTCTTTTTTTTCCCTTGAACTGACAAACCTGCATAGCTCTAGTCAGTTTTGACCCTGACATCCTGATCTGAAAGGATGACAAAAGAACGGTAGTAGAGGAAAATGTAACATGAGATCCCTGTGGAAAATAGGTGCTATGAGAGAAAGTAATCAGGGTGTAACTAAGTGAGTGTAAGTGAGGTTGGAAGGCTGGAATGGGAAGGCTGGAATTTTTTATCTGAGGGCAAAGAGAAAAAAGGTAAAGCAAAGGCGAAAGAATATGACATAAAAGGAAAAAGGAAGGTGTTCAGAACAACAGTTTGGAAAATTTGTCTGCTCTGCCCTATGGACAGACAAGGCTTCCTTTCAAATGACTACTGGAAAAGGGGACACAACCATCATAAAGCCTATGCTGATTGATTGTCACAGTGCGCCTACTATCTGGTGATCCAAATTTTTCTGGAAAGGACTAACTAGCATACAGTCTTTGGCTGTATTTCACCCACGTAGCTAGGCCAGCTCTCTGCTTGGGCGCTGAGAGGAAATGCAATTTTTGGAATATTTGGAAACATGTTCAACCTAGGCCAGATAAAAATTTACAGTGGAAAATAAAGGTTTGAGCATGCAATTCACTTCCCTGTGCAGTTAGTCTGGACTGAGTTACTGAGAGATTAAGTAGGAGGAACAAAACTATTAAAAATATATTGTCAACTATATAGATGTATCAACATATAAAAATCTTTTTAAGTCTCATTATTTTGAGCCCATCTACATAAAGATGAGATCTTGTAAGAGCAGGTAAATAGGATATATTAACCAGCTGCTGAAGAGACAGTGGAAGACAATGTAAAACCAAGTTCATGAGATGAGTGAAACCTGCATGTTGTGCCTCTTTTGATAAAATTCTGAGCAGTTCCTGGTGGCACAAGTAGTTTGCCTTACAAGGAGGAAGATACTTGAATCTTTAAGAAGGCAAGTTGAAAGATCAACTAAGGGGGAAAAAACTTTAAAAAAAGGAATCTTTAACAATATTAGTGAAGATTTGCTCCTAGTATGAGCATTTGCTGGTTGCATAATTACTAGGGGAAAATAACTAGGCAGTGTGAGATCATAAATAAGGCATTCAATAGGAATGTGGGTGTGATTCTAGTAAAAGGAGAACCAGAAGGATCTATTACTAAGTTGATGTTCCTTTGAACAAGGCTTTCTAACTATTATTGCAACAGTCAATATTCCCCATACACCAGTCATAGAGGTTTACTGTATTTTTTACCTTTACCCAGAACAAAACATTCCAAAACATTCTTTAAATAATCTATGTTGAATCTATATGGCATTTGGAACACATTGAATTCAGTTTTCTAAATCCACTAATTGATTCACTGATACATGATTTCAAATCTATACTTTCAAGGCTCTAAATTCATGAGCAGAGTTTGGAAATATATGGAAAGCATAAAACTTAGTTCTATTAAACCAAGTTTAATCATTATATCATGATCCAAAGCAGCACAGACTTAGAATATTAAAAAAATTGCATTCAAAAAAAGTAAGTAGGATGCCTTGTTGGACTATAAATGCATACAGATATATATCCAGATGGACTGACTGGAATCACTTTCATCATTAGTAATGGCTAATTGTAACTGTAGAAAATTTGCTAGACTATTTTTCTAACTGCTAGTTTGCGTAAAAGAAAGGCAAAACATTCTGAAATGCAGAAAACACAATATAATTTGGTTTAGAAGAGATATCAGTTTGGCCAGCAAAACAGAACCTTTCCTTAAGCATACTGAGCAGGTGGGTATTGTGATAAGAAAGTTGGTGAGAACACTTTACACATCAGCAGAAGATGGTTATATAAACAGAACTTCAGACTGGAAATGAATTCTGAGTAAACCAAAGAAAGGTTTGCTTCAGAGATGGGCAGTGGCAGTATTAGAGTTTGTCAGAGGCTCCCCAGGGAAGTGGTCACAACACCAAGCCTAACAGAATTCAAGAAGATTTGGACAATGCTCTCAGGCAGAGGGTGTGACTCATGGGGATGTCCTGTGCAGAGCTAAGGGACTCTGTGGGTATCTTCCAACTCAGGACATTCTATTATTCTATAATGCAGTTTTACAAACATCACATTATATCAGCAATTTACAAGAAAGGAAGAAAAATGTTTTCAAGTCAGAGATGTTATGCATGTTCAGTTGTTGTGTAGCCATTTGCAGGAGATACAAATTCTGAAAGGAATAATGGTATTGAAAGATACAGATTTGTGTGCTGTTGTCTTCATGGGACTGATTCACAGAATCACACAATCACAGAATATGCAAGTTGGAAGGGCACACAAGGGCCAAGTCCAACTCCTGGCCCTGCACAGGACCATACCCAAAACTCACACCATGTGCCTGAGAGGATTATCCAAACACTTCTTGAACTCTATCAGGCTTGGTGCTGTGACCACTTCTCTGGGGAGCCTGTTCCAATGCCCAATCAACCTCTGTGTGAAGAACCTTTTTCTAATATCCAGCCTAAACCTCCTCTGACACAATTTTAGGTCATTCCCTCAGATCCTGTCACTGGTCACCACAGAGAAGAGATCAGTGCTGCACCTCAACTTCCTATCATGAAGAAGTTGTAGACTGCAAAGGTATCTCCCCTCAGTCTCCTCTTCTTGAGGTTGAACAGACCACGTGCCCTCAGCCGCTCCTCATATAGCTTCCCCTCAAGGCCCTTCACCATCTTTGTTGTCCTCCTTTGGACACTCTCTAATACCTTAATGTCTTTCTTATATTGCAGCACCAAAACTGCACACAATATTCAAGGTGAGGTCATCTCAGTGCAGAGCAGAGTGGGACAATCCCTTCCCTCTACCAGCTGGCAATGCAGTGCCTGATGGCCTCCAGCCCTTCTGGCTGCCAGGGCACTGCTGACTCATATTCAACTTGCCATTGACCAGGACCCCCAGGTCCCTTTCCATGGCACTGCTTTCCAGCATCTCCTTCTCCAGTTTGTACAAACATCCAGGGTTGTTCCAACCCAGGTACAGAATGTGGCACTTTGACTCGTTGAACTTCATATGGTTGGTCATTGCCCAGTCCTCTAATTCGTGGGGGTCTCTCTGCAGGGCCTCCCTGCTTCTGAGGGAATCAACAGCTCCTCCCAGATTTGTATCATGTGCAAACTTGCTTAGTATTCCTTCCAGTCCTGCATTTCAAGTAATTTATAAAGATGATGAAGAGCACAGGGCCTAAGATGGAGACCTGTGGAACCCCAATAGTGACAGGTCACCAGTCTGATGCCACCCTGTTCACTATTACCCTCTGTGCTCAACCCATGAGCCAATTGCTCACCCACCACATGATGTGTCTATCCAGCTCTGGGCTGGAGAGTTTGTCCAGACTGATACTGTGAGAGACAGTATGGAAAGTTTTACTGAAATCCCAAACAATTACATTGACTGACTTCCCTTGATCAGCTGGTGGATTACTGTGTCATAAAAAGAAACCAGGTTGGATAAGCAGAACTTTCCTCTCACGAAGCCATGCTGGCTGTGACCAAAGACTGTGTTGTCTTTCATCTGTTTTTCAAGACTTCCCAGAATAATCTTCTCTATAACTTTAGCAGACATTGAAGTGAGACTGACAGGCCTGTAGTTTCTGGGATCCCGCTTCTTGCCCTTCTTGAAAATCAGGACAACATTCACCAGCTTCCATTTAGCTGGGACCTCTCCAGATTCGCAAGAATGCTCAAAAACCATGGAGAGATGAAATCAAAAAGCTCTGTGAGGATTCTGGTATTAATCCCATTAGGCCCCATAGATTTTTAGGGATCCAGCTGTAGCAGCAGATCCTACACAATTTCAGGGTTGACTGGGAGTTGATTGTTCTCACAGTCATGGTGCTCCATCTCAGGGTACTGAGATCCCTTCGATCTGTAATCCATGTTGAAGACAGAGGCAAAGAAAGCATTGAACACCTGTGCCTTGTTTCTCTCTCTGTTTTTAAGGTGATATCCTTATTCTGTAATGAGCCAATCATATTTCTGTACTGCCTATTGCCATTAATACACTTGAAAAACCTCTTTTTATGGTTCCTCACATTTCTGTCCAGCTTCAACTCCAGTTGAGCTTTGGCCACATGAATTTTCTCCCTACAACAGCCAGCAGCATCTCTGAATTCTTCCCATGTCACTTGATCTTGCTTCCACTGGGCATACATCTTCCTTTTCTATCTTATTTCCAAGAGAAGACTCCAATTCAGCCAAGCCAGCCTTCTGCCTCAACTGCTTGACTTCTAACTTTTGGAAATGCCTGCTCCTCTGCCCTTAGGAGGTGATGTTTGAAAGGTGACCAGCACTGCTGGACCCCAGCACCTGCAAAAACGTTTTTTCAGGGGATTTTTCTTACTAGTATTCTGAGCAGCCTGAAGTCTGCTCTCCCCATGTCCACAGTTGAGGTTTCGCTGGCACTTTTCCTCCTGTCAACACAAAATTTTAACTTGACCACTTCGTGGTCACTGTGGTCATCAGCCACAAATCTCCA
>VXBX01000790.1:65665-88694 GCA_013400415.1 Scytalopus superciliaris | reverse complement strand
CAGCCTTCTGCCTCAACTGCTTGACTTCTAACTTTTGGAAATGCCTGCTCCTCTGCCCTTAGGAGGTGATGTTTGAAAGGTGACCAGCACTGCTGGACCCCAGCACCTGCAAAAACGTTTTTTCAGGGGATTTTTCTTACTAGTATTCTGAGCAGCCTGAAGTCTGCTCTCCCCATGTCCACAGTTGAGGTTTCGCTGGCACTTTTCCTCCTGTCAACACAAAATTTTAACTTGCCCACTTCGTGGTCACTGTGGTCATCAGCCACAAATCTCCACTTTCCTCACAAGATCCACTTTGTTGACAAGTAGTTGATCAAGATTGTTGTCATATCAGTTGTAGGGTAGTATATAATATGCTATTAGAAACAATCTCAACTGGAACCGGTAACACTTTTTCCCAAATATAATGCAAACACTGTATGATAAACAGGAACACCGCTGAAGTTTGAAAATATTGCTAATCTAGGGGAGAAGAAATAATGAAGGCATTCACAGTCAACATATTATGAAATCCCTGTGTTTGGCACAACCATCTGTTGGCCAAGAATCTGGGAGCAGCATGCTTTTATCATCATCAATGATTGAAAATAAAAATTATGTGTATAATACGTAATTATATCCTAAATGTATAAATGTATTTGTCATCTATAGGGATTCCTAGAAATTCAGGCCCTAATAAACAAAATGCTTTAATGCCTCAGGGCCTTTGGGAACTCATAACAAATTATCTCTGCAGGTTAGGCTTGAAGTTTGCTAGCAACAAAGTGTGAAAATGCTGGCACTGTTTCAGTGACCAGTGGCTTTTAGCTGTCAGAACAGACACCTTTAAAAATCAAGAGATTAATTAAAACTTTTCAAAAAAATTGCAGGAAGTTATTTAGTCTGCTGTTTAACACAAGGATTATTGTACTTCTCTCTTTCTAGGACTAATGGAATAACTGGTGGGCATCAAATTAAGGTTATAGAGTGCAGATACTATTTCAGTTGAAGAAAAAGACATGTTGTAAAAGGAAAGATAGAACAAAAGAACTTCAGTTGTACTGAAAAATTGGTGGCACTAATCACTCTAGAAAAGCAATTTCAAAAATGCCCCAAACAGTCATTGTCACGAGAAGATACTAAGGGCACCAGCACCTCTCTGAATCAGTAATTGCTAGTTATGTCTACAGTTAATTATTTACTGGTTCCTGGCAGTTCCTCTGGAGCTAATTTTACTGACCAGAAAGAATTAACTTGTGATTAAAAGGAACTGTAATGATAGTGGTAATTTGTTGTTCCAGACTGTTTTTCTTTTACCTTTACAGCAGCAGCCTGTAGCAAATACAAGGCTGTCTTGTCATTGTTGCCTGTCATTCATTGCACTGGTTTGCTTGTCTCAGAGCAGAAGAGGTAAGGCAAATGCTTGTTCTAAACAAGTGTGTTGTACTAGTGAAGACTGTAAATAGAGACAGGGTATGAAAGTACCTCCCACTGAACCACATAAATAGCTTTGTTGAAACACAAGCTTTCTCTAAGGAGAAAAAGGTTTCCAGCTGAACTACAGGTCTTTAGAAAGCAATTTTTCACTGATTTACACTATGTATTCTTAAAACAAAATAAGAATGCCCTCATGCAAAGGAGGAGCTGCATAGATGAATTGTTTCTCTCATTTAGACAAGCTTTCATGTTGAAGTGATCATGTTTTGAGCTGCTTTTAGCACTCTCTGCCACAGTTAACAGCTTCGAATATTTATTTTAAAAGGCAGAAAATTATTGTTAATTTTATGTTGTCAAACAGTCAGCCCATGCTTCATTTGGGAGTTAGCAGAGAGAGACAAGCATAAGAAACATCCTGCTATCTAGTGGGTTGGTAATTGTATTCTAATCAATTTAACAAATTGAGTGTAAAGGAAAAATGCTTCACAAAGGAAATAGTTCAACTCTGTCACTGTCCCCTCACCCATTCTTGCATCACACCCTCTCCAGCCAGGAATCTAACCTCATATCTTGCCAAATATGGAGATCTTCTTTAACACTCCTCCCCTCCTAACTCCCCCAGCTCCCCTAGCCTACTGTCACTCTTGTTTCTTACAAACCCATTATTCCATTATTTCTATTTTCTAGGCGCCATTTCAACTCTTTATGCCTAGTGCTAGCAGAAGAATTCAGTTATACAGTAATGCTACTCTCTTTGAAACATAGGGTTTTGACTACATCTTTGGAAATTGCAGTCTAACCCATTTCTGAGCTCAGGAGCACACCATACAGATTACTTTGGACTTACTGGTTTGAACTTGCATGTGTATAGCTAGCTGGGGCAATGCTAATGAAAAAATTGCTTGATGCATGCTAGCTGTCACAGCTTTTTATGAGTTAATCAGTGACCCCAGACCCAGTGTTATCAAGACTCATTTAATGCAAGCTCAGATACAGAGCTAGAGACTGCAGAGAGACATGAGCTGCATGTGGATTAAACATGCAAAGTGGGCTTTCTTGCATCCATGTTCACAGAATCGCAGAATGAGTAAGTTTTGAAGGAACCACAGTGGGCCATCTGGTCCAACCTCCCTGCTCAAGCAGGGTCACACTAGAGCACATGACACAGAAATGGGTCCAGACAACTTTTGAATATCTTCAATGAGGGAGGAAGACTCCACAACCTCTCCAGGCAACCTGTTCCAGTGTGTGATCAACTACACAATAAAATTCTTCCTCATATTCAGGTGGAACATACTGTGCATCAGTTTCTGTGTGTTGTTTGGCATCACTGAGAAGAGCCTGGCTGTTAACTATATCCCTGCCCTTGTTCTGATACAGTCCCACCAAGTATAGACAAATTTATTTCCTCTTATTTGTAATTATTGCTGAACATGTAGCTGTAGCTTTAGATTGTTGAATTTTATAGCTTTAATCTGATGTTAATTGCCATGACAGCAGTAGACTCACTGACTATTCCTCATTTCACTTTCATTAAATCTGCACACCAAATTATATGGACAAGTAAAGGGGTTGAGCTTTCCTACATAAGCAAAATACCTGGTTTCAATTCTTTTAGCTGTCCAGAATTCATTTAACGGAACAGAAGGCCTTAGTCAAATATTAAAGTTGGGTTCTGCAGAAGGAACCTGTTTGCCTTCAGTTTTCACTGGATTTGTCACAACTCTACTTGCAGCACATTTTGGAAGAATATATTTTAAGACATATTGCTGTACAACAACTAAATCTCAGTGCTGATAAATCACAGATCTCATATCTGGTCTGAAAAGACAAGAAGATTAAGGAAAAAGGTCTCTCAAAACTTTACAGCTGGCTAAGGGAGGAGCCTATGGAGTTTTAGAAGGACCATACTTCTCCTAACAGTTAATAATAGCTTTCACCTAGAGAGCAGTGTTCATCAAGACAGACCCTAAATTACTTTACAGTGTCCAGCTACTATATGCACATCACTGCAATACACTGTTACCATCTGAGAGAAAAGGGCAGTTGTATTGCGGAGCAAAGGATTGGGTGTTGATGGATACATATGGAAGTTCGGTTGTTATAAACTGGAATACTAATTCACAACAACAAAGAGCTTGCTTGAGTTTGTAAAGGAATGAGGCATCTCGACAAACAATTGTCCTGCATCACACTGAATGCGAAAGGAAGAGATATTTCCTGACATGAACATAAAGACAAAAATCGTACTCTCTCAGCATCAGGGAATTCTTTAATGAACATGGGATCATGTTCAAAAGGAAGACAACTTCTTCTTCAATAGCTCATGAAAACACCATCTCCCATGCTCCCTGATTTCCACCTAACTAAAGGGACATGCTAATGGTCTAGTTTCACCTGGTTCCTTATTGTAGTTACAAGCAATACAATCCTTGCCTTCAGACCACTAAGTTACTTCTGTCAAGGTTTTGTCACAAGCTGTATTTGAGAGCTGGATGAAGAAGCTAGTGTCAAGGAAAAATAAATTAACACAGAATTGTAAAATATTACCACGTCATAAAATGAAAACATGCTGCTTGGTATCCATGGCAACTACAGAAACCAATGCTCTTTAACAGCCTTGCCTGAAATCATGTAAACTGCTTTGTTAAAACATGAATTGTGGCAGATGGATATGTGAAAATAAAAATAACTTTGCATCCAGTCTATTGCCCACACGGGACACCCTTGAAATACAGTGTGAGTTACATAACTCTATCAGGAATCATTTTGTTATGAGACCAAGATAGAGGTAGCAATTTTCCATACATCTCCACAGAGTTAAGAATGGATTCAGCAGAAATAGTGTAATAATTAGGCTTAGCAAGCAAATGCTCCCCAGCATCTCTGAGAAGTAAATCTAACCCTGGGCTCCAGAGAAGGCAAGCTGTGATTCTTTTGTGCCAGGAAAAGGACTAGTTTTGGGCTTTGACCCAATTTCATGGGTAGTGCACCTGCTTCATGGCATAGGCTAGAGCCACAGATTTGCTTTCTGTAAGCAAGAATCATGAAGGAACAGTGACAGAGGTAAAAACAGAGCCAGAGACACATTAGGCCAAAGTAGCCTCCACCAAGCACCTTCAATAATGCTCCATGGATCTGCAGTCGAATATAGTTTCGCTGGTTGTTTTTCCCTTTAGAAAAGAAAATCCACCTTAAGCTCAGTATGAGCTGTCGTGGAACGAACTGGATACCAGTTAGCTTCAACAAAAATTAGAACCTGAGTCTATGAACACCAGATTGCAGGCTACTGCTCTGGTTTTAATAAGATTTCTGTTAAGGGATCTATGTCTTGCTTTAATATTTGGCTTTTGTACAACAGCACTGGAACATGCAGGTATCCATCACTGCAGGGAAAGAGGGCAAGAAACATGTGGAAGAATTAGGAATTCCTTCTGGATTTAAGTCCACAGTTCTGGTAAGCAAAGTTCATATATTCTCAGAGGTTGTGTGGTCTGAGCAGCTGGGGTCCCTCCCAGGGTAGGGGCATCACCTGCTCAGTGCATGAGAAGGCACACTCAACACTGACTCTTTGCAAGTCAAGAACCATGTCAGTGGTCTTTATTTTTTCTCTCTCATGGAAATTAAACTAAATCTGTCAAATCCATTTTGAAGAAGCTGATAAGAAATCTCAAACAAAGATTACCTCTCATCTTTAAAAATCTGAACACATGAAGCCAAAGTAACTTGATTTTAGGAAATGTAGACCTTCAGTACAAAGGCTCTGGATTAACATTGTCATCTCCAAAACTGGTGTACTGGATCTGAGAAGCATCATTCATGAATTGATAGATACCCCTTTCCCCAGGAACACACATTGCTCTTTTCTTTGTGCTAATAGTATTATCAGATAGAAATATATAAATTGTGTCTTCACCTCAAGCTTATCATATAACTAACAAAACTAAAGCAAACAAGAACCTAAAATGTGTGCTTTGCAAATAGGACCTCTTCTACTGGAAATGCCATGCCTACCACTCATTTCCTCTCTTCTGGAAAGCTCCTTGGACCTTTCAAAAGATGCAGGTCACATAAACTCCAAGATCAGTTGTTTTAAGTCAGAATGGGGTCCAGTCCAGAAATAAGGTCGAATGGAATTGCTTTGTTAGTGAAAGAGGGTGAATTCAGAAATAGGCTGTGTAAACACTGTAGGCAACATTGTTTTTCATTGTCCAAATGCACTAGGGGTTGACCTCACAAAGCCATACTGTCACTTAATCACAGCTGAAGAATGGCAGTTTATATTACCCCATACCTTGTTGAAGTCACAAATTAACTCAGCCAGTATATGAAGAGGCCCCAAGATATTTTAGGTTAAAGGTTCTTTCCCTCATTTTTCTATTTTCTAGCCCATTGTCTTCTGTGCATTTTTTTCTTAGCAGTTTGTTTAATGAGACTCAATTGTATTTTACTTTATTTTCAAGATACAGTCCAAAATTTAATATTCTTTCCTGCAAATGCAAAAGATCAAACTTTTTTTCAGCACTATTTTATTTACTGGAAAGTGATTTTTTTGTCAAAGGGACAGATGAATTACAGTGCTCGTGGAAAACAGCTCTTTGAAGACTTACACTTTTAATTTCAGTTTCCCTATCGAGTCTCTTTGGCTCCATCTTGTGATACGCTCATATTAGAGTCTATATATTGTAATCATCACCTCCTTTTTGCTGTCTCAGAAAAGCACTGTTGTTTTTTGCTAATGAGAAAGTTACATTTGAAGCAGCTCAGGGTCTTGAAAAACAGTGGAGGCAGCAAAAGGTCTAGCAGTGTAGTCCCTTTGGATTTATCTCATCATAAGGAATGAACCTGGACCATTATGAACACTAATAGTACAATTTTTAATAGCAGTGGATATTTTAAATAATAATTACAATGATAATAAAAATGCCAGTTCTTTACAATGTTCTTATGTGAAGTCTCAGAGTAGCTTAATATAACTGACTAAAATTTTGTAAATAACACTTTTGAGACACTAGTAATGTAATATTCTTAGTATAACACATTTTTGCAAACTGTGAGGCAAATAATGATGTCATATTTCTACGGTAGTAAAGGTTTGGAAAACTACAATGTCATATAATTTGTCTCCCTTATGGGGATAGAATAACTGCATAATTAATGTTACATACTAGTGACATTGGAAATAAACTGAGAGGAATAAATAGAGTTCTGAGCTGCTTTAAACTACAGTGTAACATATGTCAAGAGCCACTCTGCATCCTGTCAAAGCTAAAGCATGTCCCAGAAAAATAGAGTGAGCTTGATTCCAGTTTCAGAGACACTGGTATAATTTGGATACAAACGTGCTGAATTCGGTGGTATGAGATAGAATCTTTCTTTTTATGTCCACAGTTTGCCACGGAAGATGTTTATGGTAAAGAAAGGAAATTTGAAATTACTGTGTGATTAAAATGATCCTTTTGGAGCACATATAGGCTTTATTATGCTTTGTGCACATACAGCTGTAGTGCACACTGCACACAAATGCACACAAAACGTTTACAACTTACAAGGCTTTTCTGAAGGCCATTTCAAGACCTCACACCTAAACTGCAAAGGTCTCCATGTTACATCAGTCTAGGAAGCACACCTCAGTTGTTTTCCCAAATGTTTACTATTAGACTGAATGAGAACAAAACACAACAAAACCCCTTCATCTTTTTCCACGTCATTAAGTTTTCGTTCCTTTCAACAATTTTCCTGTTTTATTTTGGAAATCTCTTTACTTGGCTTTCATGTTTCCTGCCTGCATCACTTCCTGTGCATCACTCACATCCTGTCCATCTCTCCCTTGCAGGTGGCATAACCTTCACTAGAGTAACTTTGTTTTGTGTATTGCAGCACATCCTGCTCTGCTCCCTTTCTCACTCAGGCCCAGGAGCCGTTCATTTCCTTGGGAACATTCCTGTATTGAAAAGGATTGGCGTCATCCTTCATTAAAAACTCAGAGGCCTCTGCTATGTGTAAGCACAAAGAGAGGAAACAAGGGGAATGTTAAACTTTTGAGGAATATGGTAATTTGTTGAGAGACCAGCCTTTGGAAACAAAAGTCAGTGGTGGCATTAGAGGGTCAAAAATAGTTTCCTCATGACAGATGGAGATGTTGACATCATCAACCTTTTACCTTCAGGGAAGCTTGTGAAAACAACTTTCACCAGAAAGACTAAATGAAAAAGAAATATTTCTAGACTTCCTAATCACAGTTTGTCCCAAAAGCCACAACTACTGTTGATGTCACTGGATTTTTCAGTGTCTTACTGTAAATATAGATAACTGACCTCTTCATTGCACTTCCTAAATGCAAGAAAATGAAGGTGATGCAAAAGGAAAAATTATAAAGAAGTGAAAAGAAGCACATCTAAAAGAAGTTGTCTTTTCAAAGATCACAGGTTCTAATACACTCACCTCTGTATACAGCTCTCTAGATGTCAGCACTACTAAACCCACCAAATAATTGTTTAACTTATACTTTTGTCATTTATAGAAAAGAAAAAAAAATACAAAAAAAAGAAATCTGTCCTTTCTTTTAGAATATGGCAGCAATGCTGTGTTTTGACAGTGATACTCAAAAAAAAGTCAGTGGGGACCACCGCCATCAGCAGTTCTTTACAGACTTCTGCTTTCACACAATTTTTATTGAAAACAATTCTATCTTAAATTAAAATCTTGATCCTCCTTCCTCCCTCATTTATCCAATTTGAGTTAAAGAAAATGAAGCACGACCAAGAAAAAACAATAACAATATTCTGTAATAAGAAATAATGTCCTATGGGAAGAATCCCAGAGTGCCATGGTGTTCACAAACACTAACACTTATAGCAGAATGGTTACTAACAAGCAACATTTGGTATCTGAACAGTCAAATAACCTGCTTTTATTTCTATCAGGAAACAAACAAAAAAATATTCTAGGTGTACTATGACTCTGTGCATCTTAAATACTGAGTGTTGAGTGACTGCACCACCTGAACCAGTCCTTTATGGACAACTTTCAGATATGCTCCATTTAGATACAAGTTCCAACTTGCTTACAGAATCATAGAATTGGTCATGTTGAAAGGGACCACAGCGGTTCATGTAGTCCAACCTCCCTGCTCAAGCAGGTTCAGCCCAGAGCACAGGATTGCATCCAGACTGTTTTTAATATCTCCAGTGAGGGAGACTCCACAACCTCTCTGGACAACCTGTTCTAGTGCATGGTCACTGACATGGTGAAAAGTTCTTCCTCTTGTTCAGTCAGAATTTCCTGTGCATCACTTTCTGCCTGTTACCTCTTTTTCTCTTAGCTGGCAGCACCAAGAAGAGCCTGACTCCATCCTCTTGACAACCACCCTTTAGATATTTATACACATTAATGAGGTCTCCTCTCAGTCAGTACACTAACAGTAATTGTATATGTCATGTCTCTCCAAAGAAAGAGATGAAAGCATTCATGTTTTGGAGACTAATTTATTTTCCTAACCAATTCTTCTACTCATACATCTTCATCTGAGTTTTGGCTTAACCTTGACTGGTAAGTATGTGCAAGGTGTGCTTTCATATGAAAAACTGTTGATAAGACCTGTAACTCAATGCATTTTTTGCTTCTTGTTTTCACAAGACTAGTTTTTTTGGCTCTTTGCCCAACCTAAAGAGGCAGGAAATGGGAGTATCAAAGATCTGACATTCCTTCTTGTGAAAGGAAGGGAGAGAACGCATTCTACTTAACTTTTCTGAGCACAACGTTCTCTCACCATATTTCTTCTGCTTTTGTGCAATTCCATTATATTTCAGCCATCCTCTTCAGACACCTATTTGGCTTCTCTGAGCACTTTTAATCACAGAATGATGAAGAGGTGGGAGCATCAGGTATGAAAACACTGTGCCAGTTTGGGCGTGTGGCACTGCTTTCAGTGTCCTGTGAGTGCCCATGAACAAGTGTCACTTCTTTATAGATGGGATAATACTGCTTAAGTACCCTACTTATGCTTCAGCATAACTCTCTTTTATTTACCTACCTTTTACATCTCCTGCAAATGAGAGCCAAGTCTTGTTCTGACACGTCATGAAGTTGTCCCAACTTCCTTAAAGGTTTCAGAAAAGTCTTTGCTACTGTTAAATTCCCAACCATCTGGGATTTACTAGCCTGAAAATCTTGTGCTTTAGGGTTATCATGCTCCCATAGATCCCATAGCTCCAATTTTTTGGAGACAGATCTTTGCTGGGAGCAGAAGGCACATCATTTAGGTTCCAGTAATGAGTTGCCCATGCAGATCAGCAGCTAAATATCTCATAAAGGAATGTAGCTACATCCAGCTGCTGCTCTTAAAAATGAAACACAGCTTTGGAGACAATAAAATTTTGTTTCAAGTTCTTACCTCATGTCAATGATACTGCCTACAGCACAGAGGTGGCCAGGACCACAGGTTCTCCAAACACAGCCTTTCAAAATATGGCAGGTGATTTTAAAAGTTTTTAGTCTCCATGTCTCTGAAGTCAGGTGGTTGATTCCCAAAAGAGAACAAAGGTAGTAAGTTAGGGACTAGTCATAAAAACTGTGATGTGAATTCTTTTGATGACTGCACTATTTACTTTCTTTGCCCCTTTATGGCAGACAAGGAATTGAAGTCAACCAATGAAAAGTTGCCTTAAACTATCACATCTTCATCACATAGCCTTTCTGAAAGTCAGCAAGTCTGAATTAAGTGGAATATGCAATATTTTAGTAGTGTGTCCTTCTGGCCTTCACTTTTTTTACTTTCCCTTCAGATGGATGGCTTAGACCATCACTTCCATCACAGCTTTTACTCTGCAGCATTCATTCTATTCTGGAACATAATGAAACTGTTGTTATGGAAATTACGTTTGAAAATATAAATTTGTACAATTTTTCAATTAAGCCACTGCTGATTTCTGGAGTCATATTCTTGGGTAACTCCAGCTGAGTGATACAGGGGCTAAATTGGCTAACAGTTCTTTATTGCTATTTAATTTTTTGTTCTGCTACTAACTGTATGTTTATATTTTGCATGTACATGAAAATCTCTTGCAGAAGCACCAGTACACAGAGATTTTGAAAATGTTGTTTTACCTCTGGCCAGCATAAAATGCACAGGCTTGCATTTTTCCAACCTTTTCCCCTATTTCCCTTGTGGCAGATGTAATGCACATACTGGAGCCAAGTATTTGCAGCCATCTCCTTTCTGCCCTTTTTGGCTTGTGCACACACCCCTGAGGAGTGTGCACACAAAGCTCAAGGAAACCATTAGCTTAGGCTTTACTGAATACAGAAAGCATGAGATTTACAGCACTTACCAACAAAATTCATTGTTCAGTTCCAGAACACATTATGTTGTTCCTGGTTGTAGTCTAGGGGTTAAAGCAGGAAAGCAGGATTAGAGAGGCCTGGCTTCTCTCCCACAGAATTGCCCTGTCTGAAAGTTTCTCTGCCTCAGTGTACACTTTGTAAAGTAATAACTGTAATTCATCTCACCCATGTACCGCTGGTACTTCTGGTACTCTTTGGAAACCTAAAAAATTGCTAGGAAACTTATTACAGCAGCATATAGGCAGGAAAAAAAAACCCTACAACATACTGCACAACTGGGAAAACATAGGAAGGGATACTCAAACACAATGGAAAAGCAAGGCCATGTATGAAAGATGAATGTTATGCAGGGCATTAAGAGATACCACAAAAGGCATTCTTTTCATTTCTGTCACTGGTCAGAACTCAGATTTTCTGAAATGTGAACATCTCCTTTGGTCTCCCCACTGTTTCCCAGTTTGTAACACAGAGGCAAATTCCCAAAAGACAGAGACACATGATCTCCTCAGAAGATATGTATTTAAATGTATGCATATATATGTATAGATATTCTGTGGGTAGCAGGAGATGAATTCTCTGTATTCTCATTAGCCCTGTCTCCTGAGCCAGTGTGACCTTCTGTGAGCAGCTGGGATCTGCTTCTCTGGGGCTTCAAGCTTTAGCATAAGATAAGGATCCTTTTCTCCACCTCTACCCCTTTCATTTAGAGGCCTCCTATTGTAGCACAACACCAGCACTCAGAGGAGACCCCCACACATGGGAGCAGATCAAGGGGAAAGAGAAAAGGGAGTCTTTCTTCTAGCACCTTATCTCCATGTTGCTGGAGCATTGAGTCTACAAAAGGAACATCATTACAGCCACTCCTAGAGGAAAAGGAACAGAGTCAAGTTTGAGTGTTCTTAGTTAACTGTTGTGGATACCGTAATATCACAAGACATTTTCTGTCTCTTCATTTTAACTTACTTTAGCATGGCATGCATTTAGAATAGCAATACAACAGATTTAGCATGTTATCTGTATTGATTGCAGTTGCTGCAAGAAACACCTTTCATTTCAGGCATATCTTCAGGATGGATTAATCAGGTATGAAATTCAGACCTCTTGCTAAATTCCAACCTTTCCATGCTCAGATTGTGGTTGGTTCAGCTCCTAGATGATGGGCATGTGGAACTGCAAGACCGTTTGGCTTTAGTCAAAACCCACTCTACCGTTTCAAAGACTGCTATTGATTGTTTCCAATAACTGCTGTCCTCTGCCTCTTCTCTGGATGCCTCTGAGACTTTCTAAGAGTTCTGCTAGTTTCACATGAGCAGAGAGAGAAGCTTGCAAGAAGTCTGCATCTTCCTTATTTGGGCTTAGAGAGATTCCCAACACCAAAGACTAAGTATGTGATTTTATTCTATGATTTGTATTATCTCAGAAAGTTCATACCCAAGCAACATCTTGAAATTCATAGATAAGGCATTGAATTCCAAGTAATGTTTTCTGTTTAAAGTTCCTGTCTAGTTCCTTAGCTCTGACTCTGCGCATAATGAATGTTGAAGTATTCTGCTCTATTTTGCTGACCTCACACCTTCTACTACTGAGTGGAACAAGCAGCAGTGAGGATTTCCTGGAGTTTCAGTAAAAAATGTCATTCAACCTCACTCACACAAATAATTTCTGCAACAGTGGATCTCTCTCTCTCTCCACACTTGCATGCAGACTAAAACTACAGATCAGATGCAAAATATTTTGGGTAAATAAAAACACCTGTTTTTCCAGACATGGAGTTAAAATGCTGAATACTCTGATGTCAGGGAAAATGTTCTGCAACACAGTGACAGCTGGATGCAGGAATAGTTACAATCTGCAGCTCAGAACTGGCAGAAATCTGATCCAGTGCCATGGAAACAGGCATCAGTACCTGTCAGGAGCTGGGAAGTCACAATATTCATGGCTTGTGTTATTGTTGCACATTTGTGTCACTGACTTGTAAGCCACACTGCACTTTACATTACAAAGACATTGCTCTAGGTACAGAAGTGCTCTTGAGCAGACTTTGACACTGAAGGCAGCAAAAAGACATTCCCTCTTTAAATATTGAAATTGTGTTTAAACCATATCTATCAATTCCCCTAAACATAAAATAAGGCTGACCATGGCTGCAGGGATTTGTGGAAAGGAAAAAATCATAATCACTATTTCCTAACTGGTAAGCAATTAGCCAATTATGCTACAGGACTTTTGAAGCATGTTAAATTGACTAACAGACAAAGCTGATTTGTAAACAAAATGGCTGGACCCAGTTAGAGAAGGAAAATTGGCAGCAGCTGGAAGGCTGTCAGGAGACAGACTGGTGTCACAGGAAGGCTGTTTGGAGTAGTGATGGTTTATCAGCTTGTCTTGTTAGGCATGAGCCAACTATAAGGTTTTTAAAATATGAATATATATGTATATTTACTTAATGTACGTTATCTATTAAGTATGTATTTTATAAAGTATTATCTAGAGACAAATATATATGCATATAATATGTAATATTGTACATTTATAAGTATAGGCAATCTACATGTATAAGTACACATATACATGTAATAGAAGTATGCAATTTTGCCTGGTATTTTAAGTAAAGTCAAATCAACAATTTAATCAAAATTTTTGCTTAAATATCACATTTGAATATACAGTGACATATGAAATACTGTTTGAAAGCATTTTTCCCTTTTCAAATATGCTATGCTACAATGCATAAGAGTAGCACTTTGTGACCCACACTCTTGTCCTCTCAGAGCTGTAGCAGTGTACAGAATAATTTGTCTGCATGCAATTCTCCATCTTGCCATTGGATTTGTAATTCTTCTGAAAGAACTAAGCACATGTTCTCAATAAGAAAGAGTATCAGCAGATAATCTCAATGACCAGCAAAACCATCTAATTAATGTAAAAGCAATGTTTATCTTAAAGGAATTTCAGAAAACAGCCACTGTTACCTTAGCATTTTCAAATGTCAGAGGGTCACATTCTTCTGTGGTACAAAACAACAATGATGAAAAGTGTTTAGGAGTAAACTGATAATCTGGATAATATGGACTACAACAGTGGCCTCAGCATGGCAAATATCACAGAAAATCCCATCACAAAGCTACAGTTGATTGTGAGTCTTTACTATGATTACTCAATAGAGAAAGCAAATCTGCTGAACTTCAAGAAAAGTCTCCTGTTTGCTCTTGTTGCAGCAAAATGCTTCTCACTCTGGTCTCCTCCTCCCTGAGAACCAGCATTAAAGGAAGAAATCTCTTTTGAAAAAAAAACAGAGAGCAAAAATATTGCGACAAAGCCTGAAAGCTCTCCTGAGTATTACTGAGGAAAAGCTCTTTCCAACATCATTAAAAGACTTGTGTATGTGAGGAGTTAGATATTCTTCTAAGTGTTCTAATTCATCAGCTTCACTTTATGCAAGGTGTAGTCACTCACTTCTGGTGAAGTCAAGGGAAACTTTAGGAGAATAAAGAGGATTGTTTGAAAGGTGAATGAAGGATCAAGGTCTGTCTTAGTAACAACTACTATTACTTTTCCAGATACACTCATTTCTGTAGAGACAAAGAAATCTATGCAGGAAAACATAAATATATGTACAAATCCAGATGCTGTAGGTGCACCTCAAGAATTTGGTTAAAAAAATTGTAAAAGGTATAGCTACTTATTACTCACATTTCTTCTGGTGTCCTGATTGCTTCTTTTAAACTTTCCAGCCAGAAGTTTCTAGTGAAATCATTGCCTTGGCTGAGCAATCAACGTCTAATCAAGATTCTCTGACAGTAGAGCTTTCAACGTACATATTTTCACCTGTCTTATTTGTGGATTTTGGCCAAAATCATCTCAGCCAAAATCCCATTGACCTGTCTAACAGATTCACACCCATTTAATGAACTGAGGGTCTTGCAGGTCCACATCTACTTAGTTTACTCAGTGCATATTTTCAGTTTAGGTAATATTTGACTGTTTCCAAGTAAGTTTTTGTTTATTCAGGAATCCCCTGTTAATCCATCCAATTTGTCTTCAAAATCTCATTCATCTGTAACAGAAAATGAAATGGGATCTCTGGTTCCACAGTAGCTCTGAAAGTGGAAGGGGTAGATTCTGGGAGGAAGAAATGGGTGTAGCACAAGGCTGAGCCCAGAGCAGAGCTGTTTTGCAGAGGGGGTTGGTAGGAGTGCAGGCATCAGCGCCAGCTGCCCACAGCTTTACATGACACAGTTGGCACTGTTGATTTAAACAGACTGATGAATGTGACCTCCTCAACTAAATGTTAGTAATTATGCAGTATACACAGAGAAGGCTCCCATTAAAAACATTTCAAAGCAGTTTCCTCTTTTATTTTTGTTTATCTGTTTGTTTAGAAAGGGAGAAAATTAGCTAATTTTCAAATCAGATCTCATTTGTTAACACAAACACTCAGTAGATATTCCCTATTGAGTGACCTTGGCCCTGTATCTCCAGTATTAGTTCTTACTGAGAAAAGAGAAACACAGTTTTCAAGAGTGTTAAAAGGATGAAGACTAAAGCATGAGATGTCAATAGGCATTTTCCTTCTTTAACTGTGACCACTTCATGCGTTAAAGCAGAGAAGACCTGGATACAGTTGTCCTTCATGGAAGATTTATTGTAGAATGATACTCCATCAGCATCTCATTGCTAATCACACTTTTGATCTTTCTTCACCTTTAGTGGAATGAGATGTTCTTGTGTAGCTGTTACTGGTGCTTGAAGAAATTATTTTTGCTTAACAGCCAAGCTTCAGTAATAATTAAAAGAGGAAAAGAGAACTCAAAGACACACGTCTCTCTGTCACTTCCACCCAAACAGTGACAAGGTAAAAATGTAACCATTGTAAGTTCAAGTGGAAAAGCCATCAAAGGAAATAAAGTACTATCATGTTTTTCTGAACAATAACACTGAGAGAGCTACTCAGCAATGAAAAATAGCCACAGAGTGTCTGCTACAATACTGAAAAGATCTTGGATTAGCCATTAGGAGCAAAAGACATGAATATCTTCTTCTGAACATGTTACTTGCAGGAATTGCATCCAGTGTATAAATTAGATTATAATTTAATATTATTTAGATTCATGCAACACTAAAAATAGAAGATGATAATTAAGTCCTTCTTCTATCTATACACTATAATTTATCTTTAAGAATGTCTCCCACAGTCTTAAGGAAAGATCTTTAGTAGAATATTAGTTATTAGAATGTATATTTCTAACTTAGAGCTATTTTAGGCTCTCATCACCATGGTATCTAGGAACTTTTTAAGGTATTGAAAAAGGAGTTCCCTAGTTGAATTCATGTTGAGGTCTGCTTTCTCCCTCATTTGTACATAGAAGCTTTTGCTTTGGCTGAAGAGGAGTCAGTTAAATGTGTGGAAAAGCTGTGTACAACGTAATGTGTAGTTCTCATGGCTGCTTTTTTCCTTCTGATGAATTTCAGTTGGCAGCAAAAAGTTATAACTGCCTTTTCAACTTCTCATTTGTAAAAAAGGTAATGTAACTAACAGAAAATACATAGTTTAGTCTTAGTTTTTATTTTTAAAATCTTAATCTTTGTCCGGTATAATACATTGAAATTTCACTGGATATTTCTAGGTCCATCGTGATCTAAATCAGTTAAAGATTTATTACAGCAGAAACTTTCCGTGCTCTCTGTACTGGCTAGAGCTTTCCCTGTGAAGTTTTTTGTATTTTTCCTGTTTTCAATCTCTCTTTTTTGACACATTTATAACAGGAAGCTTTTGCCTAAGTGTGAAGTGGAAAATTACTTCTTCCTTCATTATATCTCTTATTCTGAAATTTCTACCTGATCTGAGTGTATTCATGACAGGTTTTTCCTTACCATTTTATCATGTGCTTGTCAAGTATTTGGTCCAAGTGAATAGATGTACATTTTTTTTTATTATTTTTTTTTTACTCTGTGTTGATATGCAATCAGTGATGCAATTTGGCTCAAGTTACCAATGACTTAAAACACTCATGGCCCTGAAGATCAGGGACGGAGCCTTAAAAGAAATGACTGCATACCTGTTGGGGTTGCAACACCAAAGCACAAGTTCATGGCTGTCAGAGGAGAGAAGGGAGGCTGGTTGTGGAGGGACAGCTTGATCAGTGCAGATCTGTGACTGCCTGAGCTCTGAGAACTGTTTGCTGTGTTTGTATGGACTCTTGCTATGTTTAAGAACTGTTTGCAGTTTGAAGTCTGTACCAAGTTTGAGGATTTTATCATTCTATATGCTTTCCCTTGTTTCACTGTGTGTCCCTGCTGGAAACTTCTATGTAACCCATCCCTGATTGGTCCCTGCCTGCTAAAGTGCCGCAGGGTACCATTTCCTAATATGGTATACACCTGCCTCTGTGTTCCCAGTTTTGAAGGGTCTTGCCTTGTATGGCTGGGGCTGGCCCAGACCCTTCCCCAAAACCTTCCCAGGGTGCTCCTGGGGTGAGAACCCAGCCCCCCGACCCTATTTAAGTTGTAGCAGGTTGAATAAAGCTCTCTCTCTCCGTGCTTGCCTCGGCAGCACTCACTTCACTCCACAGAGTGTGGACGTTTCTTTCCACCCCTCCCACCTTCCCCTCAGGATCGCATATGGCAGCCTCTTTCACTTGGGAATGGGTTTTTACACATAATGGAGCTGCTGTTACTACTGTTCTCAGTGGCTTGGCTTAGAGTAAAAGATTAGATGGAGACCAGTAGATGTAATGGTGATATTTGGCAAACACAAACATTTTCAGTACTGGTACAATAACACTTTCTTCGTAGGGTTTGGCAGATTCACCTGTGTAAACTGTGGTTGATGCCTTCCATTAGCAGCAGACAGAGTAATTATTTTCTTTGGATCTCAGAAGAAAAAGTTGCAGGCATCATGGCAGAGCAGGCCACTCCAAAGGTTTCTGGCACTCTTGTTTTTCTTCAGCTTGTTTTGATTTTCTTCTTTTGTTGTCTATAACTCTCCAATCTCTATTTGCCAGCATATAGGCTGTCCTACTTCTCTTGGATCAATTGTTACAGACATTTCATATAAGCATTTTCCTTATGCCTATTGCATCCAGTGATTGACTTTTAACCAGAGGAAGAAAACCAGCCAATTTTCAGTGATTATTTTGACTTTTTTACTGAGAGTTTTTCAGAATAAAGTAACCTTTTTTAAAACAGAAGAATAAATAATATCCAAAATTTTTAGAGTTGTACAAAATTTAAAATAGATCCATTAAAATATGGAAAATAAAAGAAATAAATTTGAACATTTCAAATTATAATTCTGTCTCTGCTGTGCTTTTCACAACACTTTGTCAATAATATTGCAGTCTGCTTAGTATCCTGAAGCCCTGTTCACTCTTTGCACACCTAGGGGGATCCATTGTAGGTCTCCTGAGCCCTGGAGGTTTGCTTGCCATGGAAACAAGAATGTGTAAGGCATTGCAGGGGTGTTACATGCTCAGGCCTAATAAAACTGATTTTGCCATGGTGAGTTCTTCCCCACTACATCAGTAGAATGTGGATGTTCCTGTGTCTTTAGCTGTAACCAGCAAGGGAACACTGGCCACTGGATTCCCAGCATGAGATGTCTTATAGCTGAGGGAGAAAAGGGAGAAAACCCTACCACTTTTCTCTTAGCTTTTTCCTAAAAAATCTCACCTTGCCTATTATTAATTATCCAGACATGTAGCTGTGCTTTACAGGAATGTTTCCTCCTTGATGCAGAGAAAATCAAATGCCTTCTCCAAAATCAGTTCACAGAAATATCTGACTCTATTGATATAAAAAATTACATTTGTTAGCAAAACTGATGATATAGAAAAAAAATGTGTCTCTGCAAGAAGCAATAAATTTCTACTTGTAGTTCTGGTGACATAGAGCTGCTTTCAGTTGTCTTTGAAAGAGCAGAAAAGGGGAGGATTCTCAGTCTTCTTTCTCTTGGTACCTCCCAGCCTGCCTTACCTGTAAATCTGATGCCCGTGATAATTCTAAGAAGTACAGTCCATCATAGTACACATCTATACTATATACTATGAGGATAAACAGTCTTTGAGGTGTCATTTGTCTTAAACAGGTTATTTGAAAGGTTACTGAACTAGATAATTTTTTTTTTTAATTAATCTCGGAATAGTGAATGTCAAAGATTGTATTTTATGTGTGTACTAGAAGCAAAAAAGGAAAGCCACAGTTATTAAAAGGCTTTTGTTTGTGTTAAATAACTTTCCCAAAGGGGAAAATATTAATTATATGTCAGCCAATGACTCAAGTTAATGTAACAGATCCACAGATAGTTAGGGGGCTGAAGAAAAAGAAAGTGTAAATATACAAAATTTTATAATTTTACTCATTATTTTACAATGCAATAAATCAAGCTATGTAGAAACCTTTAGCTACACAAATTTATTGCAAAGCCCAATGCATGCTCCACTTTTCTAGCAAATAATTTATTCCTTTCAATTATGTAAAATGTTAAATCAAATAAAGGATGGCAGGACTTGCATTCCACAGATAATGAGAAACACAGTATTTAATACATATTTAAAAGCTTAGGTCAGTCATGATATTACAGAGACATCGACTTTTGTTTCTTGCTTTCCTCAGTAGGCATAATTTTCAATTTTCCCTTTAATTTGGGAGTGCAAGGGCATATATCTTTTAATATATTCATGTAAAATTTGTGCAAGTTAATTCTGAAGTTAGCTACTCATTGTATTTCTGTGTTTAATATTAACCAAGGAGATAAATAATTGCAAGCACATATCAGCTGGGATGATCTGAGTTTTTTGCCACACCTGAGTGGAAATACTTGAACTGGTAATATGCAGATGTTTAAATATTCCTAGTGAGTTGATACACATAAGACTGTTCCTTCCAACAGGATGTTACATCATGTAGGAGCTTAAACTTCTTGGAGAGTTAGTGACTCAAACTTTCTTAAGAGCCTTTGAAAGTTTCTTCTCCTGCTTCTACAACTTTTCACCTCTGCAGGAACTAAATCCCAGAGTTAAGAATGGGTTTTAGAGGTGAATGATCACAGCCCAGTGGGGGAAGAGGGATGTGGCAAAGGGCTAAGTTAGGTCACAGCACAAATCAGACATGGAGAGAGAAGAGGTCTCAGCCTCAGACCAAGGCTACCATGACAATACACGTCTCACAAAGCAGCATAAATTGCTGGCTCCCAAAAAACAAAGATATAGGTCCTCTGCAGTTCTCAGGCTGGTAAATTGCCCTCTCATCTAATCTGGCATTTTTCTTAGTATACCTCTTAGAAGTCATAACATCATGGGGTTTTTGATTTGTTTTTCACAGCATTTAAGAACTTTTAGCTGTGCATCTGTGCTAATCATTGTATCTGTTAGTGATATCCCAGTTTGTGTTATTGACAATGCAGCTGTTTACACACTTCATTCTCTAGCTCTGCTGACAGAAACCAGCCTATATGCAGTAACTTAATTCTTCATGGGTCCTTTTTTAGTTTCTCACGTTACTGTGCTAACATTACTAGCAAAGTGCAACGCCCTGTATGAAAGGGGTTTTGTAGCTTACTTGAACAGAAGGCTCCTCTGTGCCTCAAATGACAATCATTGTACAATATAAGTTTCATGTAGATTATACATTAGCTATATATTCCCTAAGTAAGTACTTTAAGTTCCATAGTCAAGGTTAATGAAGCTGAGTTTGCATTTATTTTTGCCCTTAATATCAATGAAAAACTCTGTCGTGCTTCTACGGGAGAAATGCCAGACCCTTTAAAGTATTTTAGCAAGGTAATGTCAGTCTTATGGAATACTTGATCCTATCTATTTCATTGAATTATGCTATTGAGTCCTTCAGATTCTGAGTAAAATGAATAAAACAGGACTATGAATTAACATCAGGTCAGATCACACTGTACCCGTTGCTCATTTACTGTGTGTACTGACACACTTATTACAGTGGTTGTAGTGTAGTGCAGAAGCAGGACACTTCTTCAGTTGTCTGTAGGGGAAAAGGGAGATAACTTTTGATGGTCTGGACTGAGTGCAGGGTTGACCTCTTCTAAAACTCTACTGACTGATGTGGGTAGGAAATCACAGGTTTGCCTGAAGACTTCTTCCAGCCTGGGCCTACACACTTCTGTGAGCTGTTCCGCTACAAAATAGTTGTGATAGAAGTAGTATTAATATGGACCACTAAAAAAAATGTTTCTTTTCCTTTAAACTACCCATGAACTTTGAAGTATGATGCAAGCATGAATGGTGTTTGATTCATGTGCCCTAAAGATGTAGATTATGTGAGAAGACTTCAATTTACTTTATATTTTTCTTTAAGTTCTCTTTCCTCACATGAAGATCAATATCTCTGGCATGTCTGTAAAAATGTTATTTGCAACTCTACAGTTTGCCTTATTTACCAATTCTAAGAGATGGTTTATAGCTCCTCCTATTCCCACCACAGACATACAGAGGTAAAACTAGAACCTACCTTGTGAAACAAACTGAATTTAATTTCCTGATTTTGTCCAGCTTAACGACCATTACAAATATCTCCATTCAGTGATTCCTAGTAGTTACTTATACTTGTCAAATGGAGTTACATTTTCTTTTTCTCTTTTGGGAATTGACAGAGGAAAAAAATACTTTTATCTAATTGGCCTTGACAGGATAACAGCAGACCTGTTATGCTGGCCTTAACAGTATTTCACTAGGCTCATGTCACTGGTAATTAAATTTGTCTTAGAACTAGGATGAATGTTAAACTACCATTGAAAAAGAAAAATAAAACAAGTAAAATTCTTACAGCACAGATTGTACAATGGTCTGTTCACTGCCTACCGGAAACATTTCAGTCATGCCCTGATCACCTGTAAGGAACACATTTCTACCTTTTAATCTGTGAGAGATATTAACAATAAGCATATTTTTGTATTTTTGTGGTCACTGAGAAAAAAGCTGACAAATCTTTGTGAATATGAGTTCAAATTTTATAGAAAATTATAAAGCCTACGTGAGTTGCCTCAGCCTATGTCCAGAAAACAAGCACAGACCTGGAAAATAACACAATTTGTTCCCAATAAAGTTTTTAATTGGACCCACTGAGCTTCCACTTGGGAAACTTACTGTTGCCTTAAAAATGGGCTCAAATGTCTTTGGCTGAGACTCAATAAAGAATTCAGGCTCCTAATCCTTCCTTGAATGTCTCTCAGGAAAACTGGAGAGTCAGGATCCTGGATACTCGAATAGATCTAGATTTTTATGTCTATTGCCCTATACTAAACGTGTCATTTATTATATTGAAGATTTGAAAAATCCTTGGATTTATTTAGTACACTTCCAGAGTGCTTGGATAGGATTTGTTTGTTCTGTAAGAGGATGTAAAGAAAAACAGATATTTCTCCAATGCCAGTATTTGCTGTCTTGTTACCTGATTTACTTACTGCATTTAGGAAAGATAGGAGTCTGAAGGGACTGTGTGCATGTACATGTGTGTTTGTGTGTACAAGCATACTCATATATATATATATACATATATATATGTGTGTGTGTGTGTGTGAATACAATCATTGAGGTGATCAATAGATGCAACTCAGTCTCTTCCACAGCTACCACAGATTTTCCTGCAAAATACTTCCCCTAGAAAGGAACAAGGACTATTTAGGCTCAATGCCTACTTTTACCCACCACAAATCCCTAATCTTTCTCTTCTTTTCCTTCACCACTGAAATTATGTCACCTTCTGACATCATGGTTGGGAACGTGAGGACATAAATGGAATCTCAGCTGCCCACCCTTAGTCTCCTTCCCTGTATTACTAGAAATTAGATTTTATTTTAGGCAAAAAATAGTGACATGTAAGTACCCTTTCTTTCCTGAGTTGTCTGAACTCAGTGCTCATGGCTAAAGTTCTCATGGCTAAAAATCATAAAGCATTGCATTTCTAGGACAGAAGTAGCCCATTATGACACATGGTAACATTTCAGGCATCCCATGTCTCCACAACAATACACAAAGGGGTGGGTTTTGGAGCTGGATCCCAGTAATGCAGACAGAGCAGTCCACGAAAAAATAATTTCATTTGCAAGAATGGATCCAAATTGACCTGGAGACCTCTTATATTACGTACAGGAGTGAGCTGAACCTGTGATAAATATCCCACAGCTCAGGAGCTGTTGCATGACCCCCCCCCTGCCTTATGCAATAGACTGGACTAGTCACAAAAAGTGTTTTTAAGTTTGTATCAAAGCAACTTTTATTAAAAGAAGGCACATTTTGGAGAT
>VXBX01000790.1:0-65601 GCA_013400415.1 Scytalopus superciliaris | reverse complement strand
AAAACAACAAAACCCGAACAAACTAAAAAAACCAGCCAAACAAAAAACCCAGCAAACAACCTACACCAAAAAAAAACCTCATCCAAACCAATCCAACCTATTTATCAAGATTTTTTTGCAGTTTTAAACTTTTTTAAAACTGTTTCTTTTAAAGTTTTGGTATGTTCATATTTTAGATATCTTTTCTGAGCAGCAACAGCTCTCTTTTCATAGCTCCTAACTTGTCAAGAAAAAAAACTCCTAAGCATTCAATGTGATTTGATGCTTCTGCATATCTAAATTATTACATTAATGAAAACAGAAGTATGCACTTTTTTCTGTTTCTGAGCACACATATCTAATTGGCTAAGAGGGTACATTTGAGTTCCTTCTGGAGATTTTTATATGAAAAAAACCAACCCTTCAATGTATACTAATTGGAAGCAATCTATAGCTGAATATTTGAACTGTTTCCAAGGCTTTTACTCTTGGCATAGAACATTTTCAATATGAATCCTGCATATATCCAATATGGTTCCTCTGGACACATCTATACAGCCATTTGAAATACGTCTAAGAGCATATATTATCCCTGAACTCATCGACTATTCAGAAAATTAACATCTCATGGCCTGCATTATTTTTCACTTGACTCATAGTTTGGAACTTTTAGAGATCCTACCATCAGAAGACAATTGTGTTCCTTGATGAACTCAGAGGCAGATATGCTGGTTCTGGCTAGGTTTAAGCAAATTTTCTTCATATTTGACTTTCTTCGTATATGTGATATATGATTTGTGACTAAAACAGTGCTAATTACACACCAGTGTCTTGTCAGTTAATGAGCAGTGCTCACACAGCATCAATGTTTTACTACTTTCTGAGTATTTTTTTCCCCCCACTCATCTTGTACAGCAAGTAGGCTGGGGATCCACAGGAAGCTAGGAGGGAACACAATCAAAACAGCTGACCCAATCTGACTAAAGGGATACTTCATGCCAAATGACATTATGCTCAGCAATAAAAACTTGGGGAAAAGATGGAGGAAGGTGGGACCTTCATGGTCATGGCATTTGTTTTCCTAAGTAACCATGGCACCATGCTGAGGACCTGCTTCTGAGGGAATAGGCCAGATATCTGCCTGACAATGGTAAACAGCAAATAAGATCCTTACTTTGTTTTTCTTGAGCACATAGCTTTACTTCACTTATTAAAACATCTTTATCTCATTCCATCCTGGTTTTTCTTTTCTCACTTCCTCTTCTATCTTGCTGGGAGCAAGTGGCTGTGTGGGTGCCTACCTTCTGACTTGGTCAGCCTACCACAGCAGGTTAAATGAAGCACCAGCAGGTTAAATGAAGCACCATACAGAAAGTTAGGAATAAAGTCACATCTGAGAGTAGCTACATAAACTGCAACCCAGTTTTAGTGGTATATTTCCACCATTTTTTAGGGCAAAATTAAAAAGAGACAACACAGACCCCTGTGTTGTGTGTTACTGGGAGAGAAATGCTAAAGACCAGTACCATGATGTTCAGCCACCAGTGGTTTAATCTCACCCAGTTCACTTCTCTTGGGATGGGAGAGCAAGCACTTATGTTGCCAGTTACCAAGCAAACCTACACATTTCCTAGAAGATGTTAGTTTTTCTCACTTCACTGAAATGCATAACTCTCTAAATGTGGACACAGTGCTGATAGGGCATTAGGCTTGTCAGACCAAAACTAAGGGGAAGATGGGACACTAGCAATGTGGATAGCCTTCTTATTATGCTGGTAAAATCAGTGCTAGAGGCAAGGGGGGAAAAAAAAGGTATTCTTCACAGGAGCAAAAGGGCATGTAGAGAATCAGTATATGTAATGCTTCAAAGTCAGCCACTCTAGAAGGAGTATTGTTACAATAAACACATTGACTTTCTCAGGTGCATAAGAATAAATTCACACTCCATAGTTAAATGATGGGGTTTTGATAAACCACAAACCACACAAGAGTCATGTGCACAGGGTTTTTCAGGTGTACAGTGCAAATTAGAACAATCCCTGTGCAGGACCTTAAACTCTGTTCCTCTGGTGTAAAACGTTTCCTTGGCTTAGGAAAGCTCCTACTACTCACCCTTGCCAACAGTTTTCAAATGGGAGCTAAAACAACACCTACTGCAAAGTGCAAATAGTTGAAATAATGCCACAAAGATTGAAAAGTTAAAACAAGTCTCCTCTAGTTATGCAGGAAGCCTAGGTGTTCAAGGGCTGAGTGACTGAGCCAAGGGAATTGGATTTAAACTTAACAATATAATTATCACTTTCCTAATCATTTTCCTCCCATGTAGATATGCACTAGAAGAATGCAGGAACCAAACTGTCAAAAAAGGATGCTGATAATTACTATTACAAGTGAAAAATATAGCCAGCAATCTCATGCTTTCTAACAGTAGCTTCCTTACAGACAGCAGCAACAACATTGCACAAATGGTGTTCCTGAAAATGCTCCTGTAATAACCCTTTGAGGAGCAATATAGAAATGTTATGTAAACTTGGCAGGCTATTTCTTGACCCTTTTTTCCTCTCAGAATTTCAGAGAAACCCTATTCTACCTTTAATTTCATGTTTTAAATTTTTGTAGCAGTCCAATCCAGCACAGATGTGGCCATCTTTTGTAGCAATTTCAGCTGTATATAGAAGGCAGAAAGAGTAACACAAAAGCTTCTTCAATGCCCATGCTGATAGCACATTAAGTAGAAGCGCTCATGATTGATCTTACAGCTTGTAAAAAGACATGTTGCTCAGATCTGCCATACTCCCAACCAAAATTAAAGTAACTATTGTCCCTTAAAATGTTTTATTTTCTGTAAGAAAGAAATTATGGCAAACGGTTTTTTGCTCAGAGGTCAGACATGGGTAGATGTAGTGAAATAATACGTGTGCACTTTCAGTAGTTCCAGAAGATGGCCTGGCTGCTGATTGAAATTGGAAGATCTAAATTTTACATCCTATATTGTTACTGTCTTATGATTCTGGACAAAATGTCTTAGTTTTACTCTCATTTCTCTATCGAGAGGAGGATAGACTTGTTCTTACACTATGCAAGATCAGGTTTACGGCTATACAGGAAAAGCAGAAAAACACCTATTTCTTTCCCAAACCAAATTCCTCAGGGTCTTCCAAGCATAGTCTGGCCTGTGTACTGAGATATTAAGGAGAGAGAAGTGAGATTTCTGCTGAGAGAAAGGGCACAGAGAAGGCTCACATAGCATTAACCAGTGCAGCAACTGCCTCTGGCTTCTGTTTCACCAAGGTGCTCAGCAAATGAGATGTCAGACGTTTTGTCATACAATCACAGCTGGGAAGGAGGTTGGATTGGTGCCTCAATAGATGCCTTTTCTGGAGTGAACATTTTCACTTGAAGCATAATTTTCTAAACTTTGGGGACTACATTTACTGTTGCTGCTTGTAAGACAAATAGAGAATCAGTGAGGAGTGACAGTTTGGTGATATCTGTTAACCTAACACACACTTGAAAAGCACAGAAATGTTTGCTGTTGTTGAGGAAGAATCCAAACAGGTGAAATAAGGTGAGACTTAAATTCCAGTAATGCACAGGCCATAGATGATGCAAAGAATTTCTGTGTGTACACATACTAGATCAGCATGCTCACATTAGCAGAACCCAATAACTCCCATGTCAAACTCATGCTAGACTTAGATAGATGAAGCAGACTGAAGAGGATCTGTGGTTTTACCATGCAGAAGGTCAGCACGGTGAGGCTAGAAAGGTTTATCTGTAAATTAGTGATGTGGAGTTCTGGTATGCCTCAGATAAAAAGATGGAGTCATGATTTGGCCATATTTATCTAAATAGAGACAATGCTATGGAAGAACTGGTCTCTTCTGTCAGATCTGCACCCAGCTGCTGCCTTATGGGTGCTAACCCTGCTGAACCAGTGCAAATGAAGAGCAAAACCTATAGTTCAATACATGAGACTTCTAATGTAATCCTCAGTTATATATTCTATTCTATTCTGTTCTATTCTATTCTATGCTATTCTATTTCCAGAGAGGTAGAGGACCAGCTAAAAGAGGGGCAGTGTGGAGTAAGTTACGCCTTTTCAAGGAGTCTCACAAGTCAAACGGGCTGTGACCTAGAGTCACCATCCCAGCATCTGTTTGAATCCCTTTGCTCCATCTTGTGCATCTCTAAAGTGTATAGGCAGCATGTTACATCCATTCACCACAGATATATATATATATACACCAAAGCTTTTGACACAGTGAGCAGAAAAGGCCTCTGGCAGATTTTGGAACGATTGGGATGTCCTCCCAAGTTCCTCAGAATGATCATCCTGCTGCATGAGGACCAGTGTGGCCAAATCAGATGTGGTGATGCACTCTCTGAGCCCTTTCCCATAAGCAATGGTGTGAAACAAGGTTGTGTTCTTGCACCANCTGGTGCAATAAACACCTGAAGAAAAGTACAAAGATCAAGGTCTACAAAGCCATTGTACTGTCCACTCTTCTTTATGGCTCTGAATCCTGGGTCATCTATCGCCACCACCTGTGACTCCTCGAGCGCTTCCATCAGCGCTGCCTCCGGACAATACTAAACATCCACTGGACAGACTACGTGACTAATGTGTCTGTTCTGGAGCAGGCAGAGGTCACCAGCATTGAGGCCATGCTGCTGAGAACGCAGCTGCGCTGGGCAGGGCACATCTCCAGGATGGAGGATCACCACCTCCCTAAGATTGTGCTCTGTGGTGAGCTTGCCACCGGCTGCCGCAAGAGAGGAGCCCCGAAGAGGAGATACAAGGACTCCCTCAAACAACACCTCAGCCTTGGCCATACTGACCACCATCAATGGTCCACTCTGGCCTCCAATCAGGAGGCATGGAGGCACACCATCTATAACGCTGCTGCTTCCTTTGAGAGCGCACACAGGGTCAGTCTGGAAGAAAAAAGACAACACAGAAAAAAACGTGCCTTGCCAACACCGCCTATGGAGTCTTTCCACTGTGCCTTTTGTGACTGGACTTGCCTATCTCACATTGGCCTTTTTAGCCACCAGCGCGCTTGTAGCAAGCATGGGTAGAGCCCTTCTCAAATCTTCGTTCGCGAAGCCTAGCCATGATGATGATATATACACTAGTTTGTCCAGTACCTTGACTTCAAAACACTTCAAGAAGGAATAATCCAGCAATTTACCACAGGATCTGGTTTAGTACTTTACAAACTCCACGGTGGGTGACTAAAAAAAAAAAAATGCTGGCTGCAGATGGTAAACTTCAGACTTCACCTTATTCAGTGCAACCTCGCAAAGGCTTCCTGGACACCTCTCTTGTTCACTTGAGATATAAATGGGGCTCCAGACTGAGGGAAAAGGAAATGTGGGGCTAGTGAAGTACATAATCCTGACACAGAGGTGGAAAAAATGGATTTAATCTCTGCAGTTTCTCTGTTGAACTTGGCGTGAGGGGAGAAGTTAACAAAATGCGTCAGAGTGTTTTCTACTGGAAGTGAAAAAAATACTGTTATTCTGTTCCAGAACAGTTTCTTGAAAGCTAGTATGCCACACCTTAGGGCTATTGTTCAGAAGACTTGCTAAAGAAAGGCTCTATTCTCTCCCTTCCCCTGTAAAAATATAAGCAGACTCTGCTTGAAAATCATCAATACTGTGCATCAAAGGATTCACTACAGCTGCCTCAAATCCAACTCCAGTGAGAAGCTGGAGCTGCTATGTTAGCAAAGATGGAGCTGGAGTCTGTTTAAGGCTTTTCAGCTGTGTAAGCAAAACTGAATACTGTTGCCTCAAAGGTGACTACAAAATAGATTGCAAGGTCAGGCAGTAAACATGGTCCCTTCTCTTCCCTTCCTCTACTACCCTCATATTCCTGAGTCCAGGTAGGCCTGTTGAGAGCCATCACCAGCTGGAGTGAGCAGTGGTCTCTTGGCTGCCATTCCAGGTCAGGGCAACAAAGTGCTGCTCTGTGCAATGGGGCTGCAGCCAGTGCTGATGCTCACGTCCCACCTGCCCAGGACAGGGTGGTGGCAGCATCCTGCCAGACCTGAGGGAGCACCAGCTATGCACTAATAGCAGTAAAACAGGTAGCAAAGTTTGCATTTATCTCAGTTGATGTTAGGTAGAGGCTCTGTCCAGACATACTATTTGCAGTGTTTTTAAAATAAGCAGTGCCATGGTTTGCTCCCAGATTGGCCATATGAGACCTTCCTCTAGGAAAACAACTGCCCTTTGGGACTTCTATTTCTCAGAAATTATGTGAAACCATGAAAGTTCATTTGTGTCTCCTTGAGAATACAACATGCAATTCCTAGTCACTGGGGAAAGTGATGCATTTTTCCTGAGAGACATTAGACAACACATAAAATACTGAAGTTTTAACATCATAAGCATATTTTTGATTTTTAAGAAATTTAGAACTACTAATACAGGAAAAATTACAGAGAAAACAATATATTTTTCTGGTTTTCATGTTGCTAGTTAAACTTTCTGTATTTTGTGCTTTTGTGTGAATATATGTGTGTGTGTGTGTGTGTGTGTGTGTGTGTGTGTGTGTTCCTGTATATGAATAACAGATATAGCAAAATCACACTTCCAGTTAAAATTTTCAGTCAAATAAAAATACGGGTAAAATATAATAAAAATGAAGCACCTTAAACTACACTAGATTCTTGATTATTTTTAAAAAACTTGAGTATTTTATTTGAACAGTTTCAAATTTGAGATATATTTTGCTGTATATAAGTACAAAAATGCAAGGAGAATGTATTTTTTGTTATATTCTGCTTCAAAAATATATTCTTTTCTGTTTCATAATTACATGCATGTAAAAAAAACGAAGAAGGAAATAAGTTCTAATTATATAGAACAACTGTCTTTTTAATTGAGAGTGGAAAAGAAATTCACTCATGGTGCTATAAAATGTATGTGAACCAATTATATCATCAAGATTTCTTTTTGTGTATAACTTATGTGCTATGGAAATAGAGCAATTATTATATCATGACTTTTTGTTGTTAATTAGAAAATTAGTCTGCTGTTTGAGTAATTGCAAAAAGATTCTCCTTTATTGGATCTTTCTGTAAGTATTAGAAGTAATTATAATTAACAGAAGGAAAAAATAGCTTATTTGCAAAATAAAAAAGGCAATAATGCTGCTTTGCTATTATAGCAGCTTGAGTTACACACCATATGAGATGAAGAAGATAAGTCTTATGTAATGGTTTCAAATTCACATTATATTTGAAAATCACAGAAAAAAATCACTTTATGCTTCAATTATACAAAGGTTTGATGGTTTCAATTACACATAGGGTTCAGTGCAAAACTAGAAAAGACATGATCTTTTGCTAATTATTCACATCAAAGGCTAAGGTCTGCATTAACAGCAGACAAGGCACTAATTCAGAATGGCCTTAAACATGATTCTGGTGTTCTGGCTTTCTGAAAGTGGACAGTATAGCCATAAAATAATTAAATGGGATGATGTGAGAATCTGAAAGCATGCAATGAATCTGGCAATCCTTTGCATAGCAATTTGGGACTGAGTCTGAAGAGGGTGGGACTTAGATACATCCATGGTCTGTCACAGCTCCTAGGACATCTGTAAGAGTTGGGCCCCTGGCTCCTAGTATTCACTCTCTGAGTAAGAAAAAACTACAGGTATAAACCAACATCTAGTTTTGTAATGTTTTCCTTGTCAATGATTCTAGATGGATAAACCAGAAAGAACCAGAATTGGAGGAAACAATCAGTATACTATGACTGATTTACATGAAGATTTGTATTAAATGAGCAGTTTTCTCTGAAAAAAAATAAGGGATTAACTTGATTTAAGCTGAGTATATCTCAAATTGGTCATATGTTGTATTTTAAGTTTCATTAATGAATATTTACAAATGTTCAGCCAAGAGTAGGTAGCCTGGTGATTATAGTTCTATTTTAAGGTTCAGTCTTGTAAAAACTTCCAAGTGGACATCCTACTTGCTAATGTAACCATTTCAAATTGATATGTTATGGTAGTGAGAGCCATGGCCAGTGCTTAAGTGTTTGCAGTTTAAGTCCTCAAACTGGAATAACAGTAAGTCGTTAGTTGCAATTGTACATTTTTTTAATTATGGTTTTGCTATATTTCTACACCAAATCAAGAAATTATCTGTTATATCCACCTAAGCAAAAATATTTCTTGTATAAAATAAGTTGATTATGAGAAGTCTTTCCATACATATCAAAATACGAAAATTTGGTTAGTGCCACATTCAACAAACTTAGCTATTTAAACATCTGGGTTACATAAGAATCAGTTCCAGCTTACTGAGTCTTTGTTCTCACATTTCTTTATCTTCAGGAGTAAACCACATCAGACTTCATTGTCTCTCGTTTAATTTGCCATTTAAAAAATACATTTTGGTTCTGGGTATTGAAACTGCTCTATGAAAGCATTGCATGACATCCCTCTTCTCCTTGCCCTTATCTTGAAGTAGAATGCATTTGTATCACTCACAGCTTAAACAACCCTCAGAGCAGGTTTTCAGGAGTGAGCCAGTAGCTCAGCACAGGTGTGGAACTTGGCTTAGTTTAGCCTCTGTGCTCTCTGCCTACTGCACTGACATTAGATTCCTAAAGGCACAAAAGCTCCTCTTGACCTAAATGGTCTTTCTTTTTGCAAGACATAATATAGCAATGATAGTTCCTTAACCTGGAGAAGAGGTCCCTGTCTGGTCTGTTTCAGAGGCCATTTAGAAGACGAGAGACTGAGAGGTCAAGGCTATCTCTATTCTGAGGGGAATTTTGGTAAACTCACTGAAAAAAAGAGGAGAAACTCATTGATAAATGTGAGTTTGGCATCCAGAAAAGGAATCCTGGTTTCAGATCAACTTAGCTGCATAGTTTTCAGCTAGAAAAAGTCTCTTATAATAGACAGCATGTCAATCCCCTTCAGCGTACCTTGTCAGTGTTTAGACCTCTCAAGAAAGATGCAGCACCCAGAGATTCTGGTTCTCTGCTGGGGGAATCAAAACCATCCAGCCTTGTAGAAGAGTACTTAAACACCAGACAGAACTCCCAATTGACCCTGCAATGCTGTTGCACTACACCATCATACTTAAAACTTCAGGAACCCAAACATGTACATTGTGCTCCAGGAAGTTCCAGCCTCTGAGTCAAAAGGTGATTTTGACCCTCTGGCTCACTGGATGGGAGGATACAGTCTAAGGTGGTATTGTTATACTTGGAAGGAATTTCCTTATAAACTTCTGAAACTTATGTTTGTTTTTCTTGCAAGTACTGAAATTCTTCCTCCAGGATGAACAGAAGTTTTATGCCAAGCAGAAGGAAAATGCTTTTGTTTGAGAAACAGTGTTCTATGTTCTATACTCATCTTAAAAAACTTTGTCTTCAAACTGCTGACTTCGATCACATATCCTTAGATAGAGCTCAGCAAAGTCTTGCATCCACATGAGATTTGCCTATCTTTTAGTTCCAGATAAAGATGTTTATTTTTTGTGTGGAGGCTGCTATTATTTCTGTCATCTGGTTTTATAAAGGAGCTTATGCTTTCTTTCTGCATTTATTGATAAAACAGAATTGCTCTTGCACCCACTGATTTAAGTGATTCTCATACCATAACAATACTGTTTCAAAGACATTAGAATTGTTTAGAGCTATATGAATGTTTGTGGGTTTGGTCCAAATGCATACAGATCTGTCAACATGTATTTAAGATGCTTGTGTCTTCTAAGAGAAAAAAAAAACCAAAAAACAAACAAACAAACAAACAAAAAAAACCAAAAACCCAACAACAACAACAAAAACCCAAAAAAAACACAAACAAACAAAAAAAACCCCACAACCAGTTTAAAGCACAATTCCTCTTTGAAATGACACCCTTTATTAAAAAACACCATAGCATTCAGTGTTTACTTTGAAGGATTTCATGGCACATATGTTCTCTTTATAAGCAGTAAGATTTTCTTTTCCTAACTGCCACCAATGAACCCAGTGTGTGCTCTGAGCTCTTTTCTTTTCTTACATTACTAACAATAAAGGGTCTCCAAACAAATTAGGCCACCGCTACATCTGAATAAACCAATGGTATTCAAATTACACCCTCAGTGAAAGCCACTCAGTTCCATTGCTCTTAATGCTTTTGAACAGGTTTTCAAGACAAAATTTCACTAGAGCAAACAAACAAACAAACACAGCAAGCTGTTGGTGACCAAGATCTCCACACTTTCCCATTACCCATTACCATGGTATTTAAGACCAGTAAAGAATCCTAGGTGAAGAGTTCCAGCAATGCAAATCTGCAGTTACACTTGCAAATAAGACTGCAAGAGTTTTACTGCTTTTTTTTCTATATTACATTTCTATTTCAGGGTAATAACATACTGAATATACAATAAAGAAAAACCTGGATAAGTATTTTGGGCTAAGAGCTTTTTACCTATCAAACGACTTTCTTCTCTATGCCCTTCCAGCTTTCCAGAGAAGTGTCCTGATATGTTGTGTTTGTTGGGGGGAAAAAAAAAAAAAAAAAAGGGAAAAACTAAAAAAAGAAAAAAGAAAGAGAGAGAGAGGAAAGAAAAAATATGATTCATAACCAACACCATTCAGGTTGTTTGCTCCTTTCTTTAAATTACATAAACAGTCATAGAATCATAGGATGATTTGGGTTGGAGGGGACATTAGAAATCACCTAGTCACAGGCAGGTTGTTCAAAGCCCCATCCAGCCTCACCTTCAGCACTTCCAGGGATGGGGCACCCACAGCTTCTCTGGGCAACCTGTGCCAGTGCTCCACCACGCTTACAGGAAATAATATCTTCCTAATATCTAGTTTAAACCTAGCCCCTTTCAGTTTAAAGCCGTGTGTGTGTGTGTGTGTGTATGTTTGCGTGCGTGTGTGTATTTATTTATTATTTATTTGTTTGTTTTCTATATATAAAATATCTAATGTTTACAGACCAAGGTCTTCTAGGCATCCATGATAAAATCATTATCTTTTGTCAAAATATGCCACAAATCCTTGTGTTTTCATTACATGCAGCTGGCTATCTTCCATACACACTGTATTCAGAATAAACCTCATCCCTGTTAAAATAAACAATAGGAATAAATTCCTCTCATGTCATGAAGATACTATGCAAAAGTCTTGAAAAAACTAAACCTCTTATCACTCAGTGAAGCTTAATTAAATCAATAATTCTTTTTTGTTGGTCTGTCTTAGGGAATGAACATACGATTAAATATCACTGAGTTAGAGTAACTAGCATGTGTTTCCATAGCCTTGTGAAAGTGCTGCTGCTTATCACAAAGTGTTAATGACCTCACTACTCCATCCACATAGGAGACCGGAATAAGAACAAGCTAAACAAACTTCAGCTGGTCAGGATCTGTTTTCAACGTACGTGATCAGACAGATACATGACTAGTCTGAATTCAATAACTCTTTTCTTCAGGGAATCAAGGGTCAGCAAACCTTGAAAAATAGTTACATTACAGAGTTTTAGTTGTTAATTGTATTAATCAGTCTACATAGCATATTATATCTAGCTATTCTTTTATTTGTAAGACAGTATCTTTATTTGTGTTCCAAATAACCTTCAATGAAATGATAAATTCCCTGTGAGTTTCTCAGCCATTTTTTCGCTGTTGTGGAATAGAAATAGACACTGTATTGGCAGTTATATCTGAATCTGTATCAAATGTGAATTTGGGAACATTCCCCACAGGTCTGAAACACAATCCTATTTTATTTTTTATATTACTAAATTAATAGCTGTTTTGTCTATGTAAAAAATGAGAAGGAAGTATTTTCAGAGGTATTCAAGGCAGGAGTCCAGGTCAAGTTTGCCTCTTGCATGTATTTACATGCATCCTGTTCACTAATGGAAGTGGAATAAAACCATGAGTGCACATTGCATTTGGGCTTATGGATTCACAGCATGTTCCCAGAGGTGGAGCAAACCGCCTGTGATAATGTATTTTAAAAGTTTCTTCAACATGCAATGTCTTCAAGGCTTTTTCTGGTTACCAACAGGTCAGGTTTTTTCTACGATATAAATATCTTTGTAGACTGCAGACTTGCTTTCCCTGCACCCTTTAATTATAGTCTCTGAAGTGCAACTAAAAAGGGGGCAAGGTTGAGACTAAGTGAAGGGGACAAGCTGAACTGAAGACAATGCCTCATTTTTAAAGACCAACCCTCCCTCCTGAGAACTGCAACTGCTATATGTCTGCTCCTCTCCACATTGTCTTTCCTCATTTTAATGGTATTTTACAGTTTTGAAGAGGGCTAAGTTCAGTTTTAAGACAGTCCAGCTCCATTTTTATGGGTAGGATAAACAGCAGAAGATGCTATTGACAAGAAATTTTGTTGTTTCTATGGAAAACTAATTGATGGTTGCAGAGATGGCAGAGCATACACACATTTTGGTACCCATATTATTCACTTATGCACAGACAGAAATAGGCTGTGCTATTGCAGGTTAATGCTAGTGTCATATCAGATCTGCTGTCAAGTCACTGGCCAGTTCTCATCTTTTTATTAGAAATAAAGCAGCAGGCTATCTCCACTCTCACACTTGTGCAGAGTTCTGGCAGCTCATATAAAGAGGAAAAGAAGTGTGTAATATTACGCAGCACAAGGGAGTCTTCATTTCAACAGCTATCTGCATCAATCCTGCTAATTTCAGCTCATGTGTTCTTGGGTTTTAATCCACATTTCCCATTTATTTTCTCTTCACCTGGCTGAATGAGGAGATTATTCTCAGTAGCTGAGGTGTCAGTTCTGACACCAGAACCTGCTCAGAGACAAGAAAGTTTTATGTGCCCCATGGTGGGATATAGAAAGGGATGGTGGATATTCATTCTCAGAAGATTTTGTAATCAGTAAATCCAGTCACTCTGAACTAATTGCTTATTCATAATGGTGGTGTATAAAATGGAACAACTCCAGCTTTACACAACAAGCCTCACCAAAATTTCCTGAGTGGTAGGATATTTATTTAAAAAGTATACTCAGGGTAAATACTAAAAGTTCATGCTTACATAGGAGATGTGGAGACTGCATTTTCCAGTGGCAACCTGTGCATTTAATCCTCATTCACAGAATAAAAAGAATAGTAAGTGATGTATATAATAGTTGGGATAAAGGAGTAAAGTGTGCATTTTTGCATAGAAAATACATGCAAGTTTTAAAGATTTCAGCAGGTGTTGCTTCCATCATGCAGTCAGAATCTGCACATATTCTATATTGTGCAAACTTACCTCCTTCCTGGAGTTTGCCTTTTAATGTTAATATAAACAACCTCAAGGTAACATAAACCAGAGCATAGTGTTTCTCCCATTCATGGCTATTCTTCCAGTTATTCCTTGCAAGAACATTTTTTTTCCCTCTTTGTACCAGGTTATGTCAAACTCTTTGCTACTGCTTGTTTTGAGGTGATAGGAACTGATTTCAAAGCGAGTCAGACAAAATGGCTCTGCATCTCTCCACAGGGAACTACCATTTGACATGCCAGACAGCTAGCAAAGAGCTCAGGGCTGAAAACTGGTGAGGGGGAGGTGAATGGCAAACACTCAACAGAGTGGGGTACATTGGAAAGATAAAGGGTTTTTTCAAAAGCACAGACCTACATCATTTATAAAAGAACTCTGAATGAAGCCACCTTCTACTTTGCCTTGCATATAAGCAATGCCATGTGGGACATTTCCCATTCTGGCAGTTCAGAAAGCTGAGGTGATACATCCCTTTGCTTCCAGTGCTGAGCTGTCTCCTGCTTCAGAAAAGGCTGAGGGAAAGATGCTGCTGCAGCTGCCAACTAGGCTTGATAGCCAGAGGGACAAAAAGGCAAGACTTAGGTTTGCAAGGAGGAGAACAGCTTCAGGCTGCATGCAGCCTCCTTCATCTCAGGGAGGAAGCCAGCTAGAGTTGAAGTAATATGAATTATCACAACTTTTTTTTTACTCACAGCTCCTTGTGCCTTTCTACACATATTTTACCAACTAGCCATTATCCTGAATAAAATCCATTACCATTCACTGAGCTTTTGTCCTGTTGTTCCTTAACTCAAAATTGTCTGTACATAGCAATCCCCAGCGAAGAATGAAGTCAAACTGCTGAAAGCTCTCAAGCTCAGCTGGAGAAGTAGCCACAGTCATTTATTTTCCCTCCCAAAATGGTGCAGTCAAATGAATACCATGTTTAACAAAAGCAATTTATTTCGAGGTTGAATACAGTCTGCCTTACACTCCAGGCACACCACAAATGCTTCTGCTGGCACCTGAGGCAAAGGCTACTCCTGTGACACTGACAAAGGCAGGGCAGCAAGGTGCCAGAGTTGTACCAAGATCCCCTGCACATGGGACACCTTTTAGCACCAACAATCTCATAAGGCTGCTCCTAAATAGTGTGTCTTTTCTACAGTTCTGAATAAAGTAGTTCTATAAATTGATTTCTGGCTTTGAGCATCTTTAAAACCATGTGTTGTATTCTGCTGGATGATAGAGAATGTACTTCTCTCTGGTATGGAAAATCTCTTCTTGATGAGCATTACTAAAACTTCAATTTTTTTTCATCCTTCAACAAAAATAATTTTGTACAATTAGCTAGAGAGGAGAGAAGTACATCTGAAGCCACGTTTTCACACATCTTTCCATATGCAATGAACACATGGGTTTTCCTACTCAAAAATGCTGGAAAACAAATTAATTTCTTACATGATTTGGCATTTACCATGTTTCAGTTTTTATCGTGGCTCATGAATTAGTTATATCCATTCACTTTTATTTTATTAATTATTAATAATATATGAATATATTTACTAATTATAGAATAATTAGACATTTCTATATGCAATTGAAGGTTTTCTAACTGTGCATATAATTCTAGCCTGAGGACTAATTATTTCAGCAGCCTTGTGTTTAACACCAGTAGTTAAGATCAGATAAAATGCAAAGGTGACAAGCTTCAGATTTACATGTCAAACTTTTAAAATCCTCCTTCTCTTAATTACATGTGTTTTTATAGGATACATAATAGCTATGTGCTTTATATGTACTCGAGCCCTTCATCTTCCCGGTTAAACTGTTGGTCTCTCTAAGAGAGCTTTGAAAATTGACTGTCCTTTATTTAAAGGATTGTGATTTCTTTGACTGGAAGGTTTTGCTTGTAATACAGAGAGAGAAGCAAGAGCTCAAATTAAGTTATTTTTCAGCTAGGCACAAATGCCTACCAAATGGTTGGTATATGGATTTTTTCACTTCACTGAGAATAAATAAATTAATAACTTACCATTGAAATATTGATAAAGATAACATTTAGAATTCATGATTTCTAAAGCAATTTATGATCATGTCATTAATTACTAATTAGATTATTTAATTGCAAGTTATAATCATTAACTCATTATCTTTCAGAACAGTCATGTGACATAGAGAACATAAGGAAATCACCTCAACAGATAGAGCCTTCCTGAACTCCTTTTTGCATAGTCTTCGTGAAAGTCTAAACTGTGTCTGTGCAGTACTTTATCACTTGCTCCAAGAATAACTACCCAATGTATTATCTTTAAGGCAATAATTCTTCCCACAGCTGACCAGAATAATCTTTTCCCTTTTGTCTTTTTCTACTTTCTTTGTCTTAAAATTGAGAGGATGGAGTTTATAACATCTTTGGAACTTCCTTGATGTTTTAGGATTGTTTTCAGACTGTTGCAAGTATTTCTGAAGAGGGGACTGTAGTGAAAAAGTGAATGTAATCTTATTAGTTCTTTTACTATGGCATATCAGTACAATTATTGCATACTCAATGTGGCATTTCTTTACCCTGAAAAATCTTCTCATATCAAACATAATATGCACCACAGTAGGTTTAAATAAATGCATGGACTCATGTATTATGTGCACTGACTGGAACTGTCACTTGGTATAAAAGGTAACGTTATCACAACTAAGTCAGAGTAGTGTTACATTTCACTTCATAAGCAACCCTCGATTGTCATCTCTGTAATGATGTCCTTACAGTTCATCTGTGATATGATGGATGAATAATAGTAGCTAAATAATGATTACCAGCTTGTGCATATATACTTCTGTAGAGTGTGATATCCAATAAGCTATTAAACACTGTAAAGTATATAAAATATACCCATTATATATAATATATAAATATATAATAGTATGTATATATTTTATATATATGTTTATATATACCTATATTTAAAATATATTTGTATATATGTCATATAGATAAGATAATGAATTTTTTTAAAGTCCCAAAACTGCTTACGCCTGAGAAAGCATCTTTTTCAGCTGTGCTGGGAAGTGCATTCATTATTTTTCTTTTTTTTACTTTTCAAGTCCTTATCAATGTAGAAGTAAAAAATCCAAAACTTTAAAACAAAAAGAAAATTAAGGTTTTAGAATATTAACCAAAAGATGAATTGCCAAAAGGAACTTGATAGAACAGAATTCACCAACTCAAAAATAAAGTCAAGAGTCAAGGATGGGAAACTCCCATTCACAGACAAGAGATGGAAGATTTCCAGACATTAGTCTTAGGAGGTATTTTCTTCATGTAAATCAAGCATAATGCTTTTGTCATGGCAAAGACAGGCCGCCAGGAACAGAACTCATTTGCATTTTAGCAGCTCCTTTAATTAGGAGTGACTGAAGCATCACCTCTACAGCCAGGGAGTAATCAAATGGCTAGAGAGGTAGGCTGGAATATGGAGTGAGAGTACGTATGAATAACAGTATGGTCCAAGTACTGGTATGCTGGTACTTCCTATCCTGCTTCCCATCTGAGCACAAGAGGACCCCAATGCAGTCAAGCACTGGGTCCTGCAAAACACTGTCCTCCCAAATCATCTGGCACCTTAACACTGTATCACGTCAGCCTTGAACATCCCTATGCCTATTCTTTTTTTGCTACCACATCAGGCACAAAGCCCTCTTTTTACTCGGAAATATCTCTGGAACCCAGCTCTGCACCCTGAGCAGTGTCTTACTTTGACATTGGGGAAACAAACACAAAGGTTACTGGTTGTTGTTGGAAAGGACAACTCTGATGTGCACCCTGCTAAAACAACAGGGTTGCAACAACCACATGTATGGCTACAGGGTGGGGGAAGAGGGGGTTGAGAGCTGCTCAGCCGAAAGAGACTTAGCGGTGCTGGTTGACAGACAACTGGATATGAATTAGCAGTGTGCCAGTGACATCTTGGCCTGTATCAAGAAGAGTGTGGCAAGCAGGACCAGGGTCGTGGTTGTCCCTCTGTAGTCGGCACTGGTGAGGCCACATTTCATGTACTGTGTTCAGCTGTAGGCCTCTCTCTTTGAGACAGACATTGAAGTGCTGGAGTGACTCCAGAGAAGGGCAACAAAGTCCTTTGTGAAAGGACTAGAGCGCAAGTCTTATAAGGAGCCACCGAGGGACCTGCAGGTGTTTAGTTGGAGAAGAGGAGGCTCAGGGGAGACCTTATTGCTCTTTACAACTACCTGAAAGAAGAAGGTAGTCTTCTGCCATGTCTCAAGTGAAAGGAAAATAGGAAAAAGGGGGAAAAAAAAGGTTGCACCAGGGAGGTTCAGATTAAATATTAGTAAACTTTTTTTCACTGCAAGAGTGAATAGGCATTGGAAACAAATTGCCCAGGACATTGGAATAAGTTGTCCAGGGAAGTGGTGGAGTCACCATCTCTAAAAGTGTTCAAGAGGCATCTAGATTGGCACTTGGGAATATGGGAGATTTTGGTGGTGCCATGTTGACAATTGGACTAGATGATATTGAAGGTATCTTCAAACATTAACAATTCTGTTCTTATGTGAATACTGGGCAGGAGTAGAAAGTCATCTCATCAGGAATGAACCAGACGGGTATATCTGAATTTAAAAACCAGATCAAATTATGCTTCAAAAGCTCAAGGCAGACTAAACTCACGAACTAAGTCACTCTCTTCTGTTTTTCCAGCTCCCACTGATGCAGAGAAACATTAGATGAGTGCCAGAAATATCCCAGATACTGGTGACTCTGGATACTCCAGACCATAGGACTAGGAGGGGAGAATATTCCTCATAGCTAGAGTAAAAGCCTACACTCACCAGTCAGCTAAGTGTGAGCCTCAAGAGCCTGGAAACTCAGAGACTCATAAAAGTCCTCAGGATTTACCTGGCTTACTGAGTATGGTGAGTGTTGCCCAGGGTAGGTGAGAGTCTTGATCCCGGGGTCGGGGTCTCTGCTGGGGCAGGAAAGTGAGGAAAAATAACTTCTGCGATATTTTCCTTGCAGCTCAGGAGCAGACCTTCAGCAAACAAACCCATTTTGCTGGTGGGAAGGGCAGAAGAATGTAAAGGCTAATGCACTCAATTTACTTAATATATGCCTTATAAACATAAGAAGAAACTGGTAACAGCAACTATATTCTCAGAGGACGAACCTAGAAAATTATTAGCATCTAATCCAGCAACAAATCAGAGGTCACTGTGGTGCAGATGGGTTGGTCCATGCAGAAGAGGGGCTGTCATGCTGGAATGCAAAGGGGGTGCAAGGTATCAATCTAGATCCAGCTCTCTGTTCCAAGATCACAGTGCGCATACAGCCATCCTGATCTACTTGGCTGACAAACTTGAAATAAACCACAGGCAGTATAACTTAAATCACTGTTAAGAATTTTATAGCAAAATATGTAAATAAAGTAATGATGCCAGAATTTAAATAATATAAATATATAATTTAAATTCTTTACTGAGCAAATGACAATGCTTATTCTATTATTATGATACTGAATTCTATATATAAGTATTTGAAATTTAACATTTTTGTAAAATATTCTTGGAAATCTCCTAGAAACCAGCTATCAACAGAGGAATGCAAACATAAGGCAATGATTAGGGAGGGTTCAGGGATTTTTTTTCCTAATAATTATTCTGTGACTCAGAATATATTTTTCATAACTAAATTTATAAGTCAAACTTACAAGTCTATCAGCTATGTCTAGAATGCCAGATCAGACAGATTAGTCCAAATAAGACAAATTTGTGCAAATGTGTCAGACTGGTAGAATGAGGAAGATGAGAGGAAGCTGAAGTACTATCATAAATCCCATTCTGTCAGTTCATCCAGAAGCAGGACAATAATCAACCATTGCAAATAGCAATATTTTAAAAGTGTGACAGCTGTCCACTCAGTGAATTGAGCCAGAGCTATGAGGAGAGAGAATCTTCTCCCCTCTGTCCTCTGCCTCACATTAGCCTTCTTGCATGTAATGACATGATTTGGAAGTGCCAGGAATCCCTGTGCAGTGCCAGGCTGAGTAATTTAATCCAAATTTTGAAAGGTTTCATTAAATAGAGTGTTCCTTAGTTTCAGGTTCTCCCAGCTGAGAGGCTGATTCTGATTTGTAGATATTAACTTACAGAGTGCTATGCAGTGCTAACAATGCAAAGGAAAAAATAAAGATCTTCTCAGTCTCAGAGTGGACAAGAATAATCCAGTAAGTAGTTTTTACATTAATTCCCCACTGTTTATTTTCTCAAAAATACAGAAGGAAAATAATCCTTCCCTCTAAGTAACATTTTTGTGACCATAAAGTAGTTGCTGTCCATGAAGAACTCAGATATTCAGTGATGAGAAACAGAAAAAAAGAAGATAAGAAATCATTAATTCTGTCTCCAGACAAGAATTTCAAAAACACTCAAAAACTCAGGCATTAAACTTGATACCAACTAGGAAGCGGAAAGAGAATGGTGAACACTAGCTTGTTACGTGGGACCCAGCCATGCAGGGCAGCAGCTAAAGAAAGGGTCCTACGGAAGAGATAATACAAAAAAAAATGGTTATCTGCATAAATGCAGACACACACAGGAGGATGTCCAAGTTTGCCCAAGAGGCAACCTTTATTATGCTGTTCCATAACTCAGGATGGAAGCCTCTGCAGTTACTTATGTGTATGGGTGCTAAAAAGTCATCTAAATAAACTGGTAACCTAAAGAAAAGGGGCTATAAATGATGGTGCAAAACTGCATTGGATACCCAACATGTGAGCTGTACTCCAGAAATTCCTTACTACACTCGTAAAGTATGGCCTAAAGATAGCAAATACCTTTTGATAATGAAGACCCATTCTGAAAAATGTGATTAAAGTATTAAATTCAACTGTAAATTATGAATGATGAGGGTAGCTCAGAACTATTCTAAACATCACAATTTGGAAAAATGTTCTGTTGCCTGTGTATTTCAGGAATTATCTATTGAACAAGCATATTTCAATTCTCGTCTCAATGTTCTCATCCCAAGTGTCAACAATCTATTGCTGCTTCCAGTGCTACCAGTTACAGCTGTGTATTTGACATTATTTTCCACCCAGAGTTTTCTGATCACTGCTTACAGGTTCAGGAGCACACCTAGATGGTGAGGTTGATAAATCTTGATCTCTCTGTTGTCACAGCCTGTAATTTTATACATTGTTTAGTTTAATTTCTAATTGTTTGCAAAATGTGTTGTCTGCAACTGGACTGGAGGAGCTTTTCTGTTTTGAAGGTTTCTTAGCATTTTACCTTATTCAGTGCAACTCTTTACCTGCGTTCACATCTCTGTTTCCAGTGATTTTTTACCTAAAGGAGATATTTGCAGCAATAAGAAGGAGAGATTCTGCTTTAAAAGACAAAGTCCTCAATACAGGATCACCATATCTTGGATCAAATATAACGGCGCTAATTAAGCTTTGCAACAGCTCTTGTTTCCACAGTTCACTAGTTGCCCTTGCTACACATGCTGTGGATTTCCACTCAGTTTTAAGAGCCATCTGGTTTTCATATGTCCTGCTTTGGGCATGATCAGCTACTTTAATCTTTTCCACAGTGTAAGTGGGCTAATGTCCATGTATCCCTATCACACTTTAAGTTCATTTCCACCCTATAATAACTGTCTGGGTTTTCCTGTGCATACTGTATTTGGCAACAACCTTTCTTTTTCCCCAATATTTTTTAATTTATTTTCATTGTTATAGTGAATGTAGCTCTCGTAAAAGGTGGTAGACTGACAACTCTGGCAGATGAAACCTGGCTTATCTGTACAGGAGAAATAGCAAAAATATATGGCAAAGCAATTTTCCTTTAGTGTTCCTAGTTCCATACATTAGCCTTGAATAGGAAAGACATTGTTCAGGACCGAAGGTGAAAGTCCCTATAATAGTTCAGCTAGCATGGCTCTGTTACAGTGGTGATGGTTAAGTATAGTGTAGACTTGATGTGTAACCATTTATGCAATAATTTTCATAGACACAGAAACACTGTGAGATGCTAATGCTAACTTCTGGCCATTAAATCTACACATGTGACTCTGTGTTACCCACTGCTAAATGTTTTATTTTCGCTAATGTTAGACAGACCAGGATAATCAGTATTACCCTGAGAATTTATATGACTTTACAACTTATATTAAGTCAAGGGTATTGTTCGCACTATTTTAAATGTCAGATGAAAAGCTGAGATTGAGGACTGCTATGCTTATGAACCAAAGTTCCTCATACAGTCAAAGGGAGGGAGACTCCAGAAGATGTTGCAAAAGCATCTGAAATAGCGGCCTACAGTCTGGGTAAAACTGGCCACAGCATGAGATATAATAATAATGGATACTTCTTCCCTGTTTAGTGCATCAAACTGATTGCTACAATTTCCCCTAGATCATCATGAGTCTGGTTGGGTTTCGTAAGTTTTTTGTTCCCTTTACTGTATGAAATATGGCTGGTCTGGGCATACCTCACTTCACTGCTGCTGAAGAGCTCTGGGCAATGAGAGCATTTCAGCTTTTCCCACCCTATTTGTATAACAAGACAAGAGGTTGATATGCAATAGAAAGAAAATAGTATTGTACATACTGAATGGTTTAATATAAATTATAAGTTATTTTTGAAGTAGAATTAATAAAACACATTTATGTTGTTGTCTTTCACCTTGATCCCTCAAGGTCCTTTCCTCTTTCAGACCCACCAGGCTATATAAAGCAGTGTGTAATACATATATGTTTGCTGGCTGGGGAGCCAGCTAGTTGCTTTCAACAAAGGAACTCTGACTTCTGTCTGACATTTCCATCAGTCAGGAACTGATTTAGAGTTCTGCCTTCTGCTCAGCCACTTGTTTTTATGGAATTTGCTGGAAGTTATCATTGAGAAGTCTTCTTTTGTTTATAATAATATATATTATTAAAAATGCTAAATAATACAGATATAAATTCTTTTATTTGTAACTAGATATTATATCTATAAATAGATAAGCAAAATCAGATAATGTGGTCTCGTAATTCCATTTTGTTAGGAACAGTCCATGGGCCAGGAACTGGAATGGCTCCCTCTTTTCCTCTCCTCACTGCTACCTTGATTTTCCTAGGTAAGTGTTTTAGAAATAATTCCACCTGTATTTGTCTCAATGGCATTGGGAAATAGAATAATTTAAAAAAAATGCAAAGTTCAGATCTTCTCAGACCTGAAGTCACATTCCCCAAGGCTGCACGCTTTTGAAAATCCTCCTTACAGACAGGTAGAAACCTAAATCTCCATGGGGTAGGAGAGAGAACAACTTCTACCACTTTCCCCCTCATCAGTGGAACTATACTCCCTGATTTGCCAACATCTCTTCCTAGGGATTACTGAGGAGTAAGGGAGCTATAGGTGAAAACAACACACAAAAGCCACTCCCAGAACCCTAGCATAGTGGCAGGCAGAGGTGTGTGGCTGAGTAGCCACATAGGAAAAAGCATCATACCCAGCACTTCAGGCAGAGCCTTTCCTCATGCAACTGTGTAATTTAGGGTTAAGCAGCCTATGTAAAGTGGGTTTGGTATAAGAATGTGAGAAGTGAGCATCTAATTCAGCCTCAGGCTTACTTATATAAGGCAGAAGCTTTATCTGAGATTGTGCCCCAGCTCTGAATCACTCACAGCTTGATAACTTTTGCATGGGACACCTTGGATTTTAATCACAAAGCTCCAAATCAGATTAATTTTTCCTAAGTGTTTGGAAGGTCGGCCTGCAACCCAGCCTCATACTTTTCTTTCATTCTGAGAAAGGGAAAGAATGGTGTTGAGAAAATTAGACAGAGACAAAACTGAAGAAAGTACAGATAAATCTATTCACATATTGAGCTCCATGTCAACAGGCAAGGACAAAAGACATTTTTTTCTTTCTTTTTCATCACCCTTTACTTTAAGAAGCAGAATAGTGTGTCATGCTATGATTGAGCTAGTAAAGTGATCCATCAGACTGCCACCTCCTGCAAAATCCATAGATTCTTGATACTAAATTTTTACATTTTCTGCTGGGCTATTTGTACCAAACAATTTCAGGATAGGTCATTTTTTCAAAGAATAGCAATCAAACAGCAAAAACTTAGATCATCTTCTGTTCTATTCAATATCTATCTAATGTGTTAAAGGCAGTCAGCAGTGGTCAGACAAAGAATACCATGAGAGGATACAGCCTTGAGTCTGCTGGGAGCATGCTTACAAGTCTCTTCCTTCATCCTGTATGCCCATCTCTCAAAAGCACAATGTTTCCTATCAGCAGGTGTAAAGGAAAAATCAATCCTTCTTAAGTTAGAATTCCAATTTCATTAATACAGAAATAATCAAATACACAAGGAATGCACTTAGGAAGAATTAAAGTCTAAGCAGCAGCTTTGTACTAGTAATTTCAAGTACCAGTAATTTCAAACTGCTATCCAAAATATTGACTGGATGGTCAGCCAAGCTGTTATCCCCAATGGCTGTGTGCCAAGAGGCAGCAGCAGTGTCCCACACATACTGCTGTCCTCAGTCTTGAAATTTGCACTGAAGGAAAGTGGGCATGGAAGTAACAGAGATAGGAGGTCTTGCAGAGTAAGTAGACAGTGGGAAAAGAGGCTACTTGAAAGGTAGGAAATTTACACCAGAATTATCTTGGTCTGTGGGAAGAGAGAGCTTTCTTTAGAGTTGAAGCAAAAAAGCACAGACTTGAATGCTACTGTTGCCAGGCAAATTAAGCAATGTTTTTTATCTCTTTTTAAATTATGAGCTAGTTTTATATCTACAGCTAAGCAGTATATAGAAAAAAAAATGAAATCCTAATCTGAAGGATCCTCATCTTCCTAAGAGAATACCCATGGACACACACAAAGCCACTCCTGCAGAGTGCATGTGTGTGGTAGGGATAATAGAAGAACAGAAATAATTTTGATACAAATCAAACTTTTCACATTTTTTTTTTTAAATCAAAGAGATTTAGGAGATTCGTAAACCCAGATCTGTTCCCTCAAATGATTTCAACAGCTTGAGGCAAGTTCATTAAAACAATGTATTTCCAGTCTTACAGCAGAGACAAGTTCTCTGTAGGACAGTGCTTTTGCTTATCTGGGAAGAGGTTCTTGCTGAGTTCCTGCTGGTTTATTCAAGACTGACACTGGGCTCTTGTTACTCTTCTCCTGCTGAAAGTTAAACTGGTTTCAGCTAGTCAGTGCTGCCTGACAGATCTAAATAAGGCAACACCAAGCATACAGACCACACTCTGATACAGAATATGATTACTATGGGAAGCCTTCCAAATTTGAAACAGCCAGGAATTTTAACCTTGGAGCCAAGGCAGTTCTAATAAGGGGGGAAATTGCCTTCTGAATTTCATTTGCAAAGTAACATTAATAGGAAAATAAGTAACTTGTACATACTTCTCTTGTCTTCTAATAAGCAGTATGGTAAAATGTCAGGAATATTCAAACCCCAGATTATCTAAATTGAAGACCCATATTTTATCCAGAAAACCGAATGATACAAATACATATGCATAGTAATGAAAAAATTCAAAGTCTGAGCATATGTGCAACATTTTAGTTTGGAAACTAAGGTATCTGGGATCAGATAGAATTATATTCATGTGTCACATTTTTAAGCAGGGAGAACTTGTCCAGAAAAAGAAAGCACATTTTTCCCAGCTCCACGACTTGGTCTGAGATAATGTGTTGTTTCTTCACCCAATTTCATTGTCCTTCATTCATTGCGGCTATGACATATCATTTTCATTACTTTGGATTATATTGCTTGTCTGTTAGTGCTCAGGACTTGATGTGAGAAATGGAGTTGGATGGGAAAATATTTCCCTATCCTTCATATGCACAGTCCCAGAGTCTTATAGTACAGCTCTTGGATATTTAAAACAGATAGTGTCTTCTATTAGCACTTATGTCTCAGATTTTGAATCCCATACAATCTCACACAAAACCTGAAAAACACTGTTTGCCAAATCTTGGACATACATATTTGCTACTATAAAAGGCCAGGCTCTCACAGCATATCTCTTTCAGTAGAAATACTGTCTGATAAGAAAAAACCTGTGAAGATCTAGACAAAGACCTAGGTTCTTTTTCCATTTGCTGTTTTCTCATAATAACAGGAATATCATAATCATCCCCATCTTTGAAGCACTTCAGTTTATTGATGTAACATGCTAAATATAAGATTTATATTGCTACTATTTCTAATCACAAATTCATATTATTTTGATGATACTGTGAGTCTAATGGTACAAATACATGGAAATTTGGAAAGCAGACATTTACCTCAGATACTTTACTACTAGTACAAAGTCAATAGAAGAACTATATGCTACAAGGAATTCTGAATTCAGAAACTGCGTTCGAAAGGTCCCATGCATCAGGATTATCACAATTTCACATGATTTTCATATTCTATAAAAGACTCTTCCTTACATCTTAATATATTAATCAAGGATACACTCATAGAAAGTACATATATTTATTTACTCTGAACCTGTATTTCCCATGTTTTATCACAAATAAAACCTAGTGTTACAGCAATAAAATAATTTATTCAGGAAGTTTTGTACCTAGAACACATACACTGAACTTGTTTCACACTCCCATTCAAGATAACGTAATCAACAGCAAAGCAGCCATGAAAAAGACAAGCAGCACTGCGTAGGGAAAGTAATTTATTAAAAGCCAAGTATCTTAACTCAGAATCAGTGTTCACTAATTCATTAATAGTGTTAGACTCCTAGCAGAGCAACTCCTTTAAGAGTGTCTTGCTTTGTAGGAAATACTTCTGGTATAAGTTTGAAACAGAACCTTTTTCTGTAACATAACAGCATTTTCTGTCCATCTATCAATGTCTTTCTCTTTTTGTCTTTGTTTTTTTTTTGTTTCTAATTAAAGCTCCAGATTTTTATATCTAAAAAAGTGTGCTTTATTTTTTCCCTCTTACTCTTTGAGAAAAGAAACAATGTCAAGCCTTAGGGCTATGAGGTTTTTTCCACCTAAAAATAGTTGCAAAGCTTGGTGAATGCTAGTGCTTTGTGTAATCTCATTTCAACCTTTTGTAGGGTTGTTTTTTTTTTTTTGTTTGGTTTGGTTTGGTTTGGCTTTTTTTTTTTTTTTTGCAAAGAAATCTTCCCAGTGATAAATAACTCTGGGCCACTTACTGAGTTGGTTAAAGAAAAATAAAAATAACAGATGGAGAAAGATGCTGTGTTTTAGGTATAGTTAATTTCAAAACTTCATGAGAACATATAAGATGAATACATTATTGTTTCTCATTTAATAAGTTTTGCAGACATACTAATTTATTCTAAGTTGAGCTTAAGGACCATGTCTCCAAACTCAGTTTAACCTCTGTCCAGCAATGAATGCAAAGTGATTTTCCCCCTCAGGTTAACAGTTCATATGGGAGGGTTTCTTTATACCTTTCTATTTAGTTTAATCTATTTAGGGTCATGGCTCCTGACCTTTACTTTGAGTTCTGAGTTCAGATGAAGCCCAAACATTGAGACCGATCTCTCTTGCAGCTGCCATGCATCACCTACATGTAGAAAACAAAGCAAGTAAAGAGACAGTCTAGAAGTTTATACACTGTGTATCACCCTTTGTGCTTTTACAGATAAAGTATTTAAGCATGCTCTTTTCTTCCTGGCTGTTCCTCAGGCATGAATGTCCATGGCAAATGCTGACAGCAATAGAAGGCAGTGAAAGCAGTGGGTGGGGGTAGGACAGACAAGGACATGACAACGATTACTGGGTTTTTTTGGAAAGTCCAGGGGAAAAAGCCAAGCAACTAAATGCTCCTTCTTCATAGCTACATGTTCCAGCAAAATTGAAATATAAGAGTCTTATCTTGAAAGAGAAGCTTGAAACACACACTAGCACCCACAGTGAAACAAAAAGAATCAAAACGGAACAAGCTATACCACTCAGTGTAGTATGGTCTATGTAAACACCTAAGTGTTACAGAAAGAAGCAAACACTCTGAAATAATGCTGTTTACACCCCACCTCTTCCTGAACCCAGGCTCAGTGTGAAGCTAATATGAGGCTGGACTTCAAATGTAGTTGAAACTGAGAAAGGCTTTTCTTGCTAGGCAGCTTTGACTCAGTCAGCAGAAATCAGCACCCCAGAAAAACTTATTTGGTCCCAGTGAGAACAGTCCTCAATGACTGGCAGCACATTTCTGCACCTGTGTGTAGACATTGTTTCAAATGGCTGCACTGTATCCTAAGGGATTTTTTTATTTCCAAAGGGAAATTTTCATCTGTCACATTTTTCATTCATTGTTGATTTCTGTTTCTATGAATTACATGCAAACTGTGGCAAAGATAGCCATTAGAAATGCAAAGAATCTTGAAGAGCTATTAAAAGATTTTAGAAACATCTGTGGTATATAGTGATATTTTACAGAACTGCACCCTCTTTTCACTAACTGTGCCTGACCTCTGTACAGTTAGTTTGCTAACTCACAGACTAAGGCTGTGACACAAACAAGCACTTTGTGTACTTCCAGATTTTGAGGCATCAGTGTTAAAATACCTGAAAGTGTCTGTCTCTTTCTAGATGAAAGATCCTAAGAAGCAGAAAAAGTTCTCTAACAGAGACACTTGAAGTGCTTAGTTCCCACACAAAGCCTTTCAGAGAATGGAGCCACTTGTAACTCAGCACTAGTGGGCACATGGTGTATGGACACTCAGAGCTGCCCCATAACTTTCACATGATGTTGGAGCAGGAGCTGAATAAGGCCTACTCTTTGAGAAGGTACTGGGGACACTTCTCATTATACCTTTTTCCCTGAAACATAGAAGTCCAAGGCTTCCCCCAAATATCTTCTCCAATGGTAGCATCCTGTCCAGCTCCTGAGGCAGATGTACAAACAGTTGTCTTGCTTCATGGGTCAAGTTTTTGACCATATGGATAACATCATTTGGGCAGGCAGCAGCACTGAAACTTGCCAGGGTTTTCATTGAGGGGTCCTGGGATTGCAAGACCCTTTCAGTGGGTATTGGCTCTATCAGATGGCAATTCAGGTCACACCTGAATCATGATGGACCATGGGCATGAATACATGCTAAGAATCAGAGGCTCTCCAGGGGTCCCAGGCAAAACCATGGTAAAGCTATGGAAATCACAAATGAGAGTTCTATGGACCACCCACCTGGATTTCATTTCCTAAATTGTTTCCACAGCCTCTCTTACCAAATCAATCTCTCCCTACCTTTTTTCCCCACTTTGCCTGACAAAACTTTAACAGAATGTATCTGCTTGTGCCACTTTGAAGCATCTGTTTCTTTTATTTTAGTATTTATTCACTTATTTTAGGGTACTCAAACTGATGTGAGAATGTAGCTTCAGTGTCATGGGGAAATCTCTGTTCCTTTGGAGAGACACTCAGATGTTTGCAGTAAATCTCAGAGCCGTGATCTCTTCTCAAGGGTCTTCTCTGCCAAAGCTTAATGTGGACATATAAGTTTTAATTCATTACCCTGGTGCTGCACAGCATATTAATGTTATTACAGTTCTTTAAGTTCCTTCATATCTGTCTAGAAGCTTGTCCAGATCACCTGACATGTTATTTACATTACTTGCTTTGCCTCTCCAGGTACCTAGTAGTACTGCATAAAGACCTTTCCTTTTCAAGCATTTAATGCCTCATCCCTGGAAGTGTTCAAGGCCAGGTTGAATGGGGCTCTGAGCAACTTGATCTAGTGGGTGACCATGGCAAGGGGATGGAACTAAATTATCTTTAAGGTCCCTTCCAACACAAACCATTCCAAGATTCTATGATTACACTCTACATGACAACTGCAAAGGAAGAAAAAAGATATTCACTCTTTCTTTTCCATATTAAGAAGAATAAAAATCCTGAAAGAAAATTAAAATAAAGCATCATATATTTGTTATATTTAAAGAAGTAAAAGTAAGAAGAAAATCAGTCCTTCTACCCAGGAATCAGTCTGGCAACAAAGACTCAGAGAAATTAGATTACAAAAAAATTCCCAAGACAACTTTCCAGTCACAAAGGTCAGTTCTTCAGTAAGAATAACCACTATTATCACAATCAGCTATTAGTATGTATTTCATATGTATGAAGATGTTTAATAAAATGATGTTGCAACTGAAATAAATATATATATCTATATCTCAAGAATTTAATATATTGTTCAAAATATTAAAGGAATTTCATCCATTGAAATTAATTATCTTTTACATATTACTTGGAAAATTTTCTATAGCTCTGGCAGCTATGAAACAAATGCATTTTAAAAGTCTATCAATAGAAATTGCAAATATGAAAGATCAACCACTGACTATTTACAGAAGTGTTAATATGGGTAAATGTTATTGACATCAGTGAAGCAAGTGTGCATTTGTGTTGAAAGACCTGAGATCAGGACTCAATTATGTGTTAATTAATTACTGAGGGCTCTTGGTTGGTGCATATATTTTCAACGTATGTATCTTTTTTAACTTTATCATGTTTACAAAATACTATGAGATTTTACAGTAATAATTTGAAATGTTTAATCTTATTGTAATGGCACTACAAAGTGAATGATTATTAGGGGGTTTACTATAAAGGATGTGTACAAGGAGGAATCTTGTAAGAACAGACATACGTGAGCAAATGTTAGGGCTTCCTTTTGTCACCTTTTCTCTTAAAAGTTGCTCAAGAAATAGTAAGCATGAGAAACTTAGTCTGGATCATGAGGGGTTCTTTAGACATACACAGGCCAAAAAGTCTCCCAAGGCAATTAATGGTGGAAAGAGCATCTTTAACCTTCCATGCAAACTGTGATGAAATTAAGATTGTTATGGCATAATCTTTCTCTGATCCCCTGCATGAAAATTTTTGATAAATATCAGGACAATGGCTACCATTAGGTCAGGTTGTAAACCTGTTGGAGCTCCCCATGAAATCTGTAAGCCATCACTGATGGCTTACAGATCAGGGTGGTTTTTTTCAGTAAATACATCATACATTGTTTCATTTCTGTTTTATTATTCATTCAGCTGAGATCTTGGATAGACAAGCACCACATGCAGCTGTGGAGAAAGAACCAAATATTTCAGAGCAATTGACTTCACCCAGTGAAAACCTTTCAGATTAGATGGGACTACAAGAGAAATAGAGCTCTTTTGGGCTTCTTCCCTCTTTCTACCAAGTATAGTGATCTTTAACCTAACAAAATTCAAAAGTATTGGCTGTAAAGTGCAGGCCAATACATAAATCCAATTACATAAATCCAGTTTTTCTAGTTTTAAGTATTAAAAGTGCACAAACAGATGATCTGAGGCTGATCTTAGTCTCTGGGCTTCCCTCTGAGCCCAAAGAGCACAGCTGCAGCAACTTTATAATGCTTTCAGAAAAAGAGAAAAAAAAAAAAAAAAAAAAAAGTTAAAACTTTCATTTANAAAATCCTGTAACAACTGAATTCAAACCAGTACAAAAATTATAAAAAAAAAAAAAAAAAAAAAAAAAAAAAAAAAAAGGTTCAACATTCCTTTCATCAATGTTTTGGAGCAAAAATCTGGTTTCAGAGTAGTGAGATTTTTTTCCTGTATTTCTGAGTTCACAATCAGAGAGCCTACACAAAACTGTTTTCCTTTTTTACCAAATAAGAAATTTGCATTTGGGCTCAAAGCGGCTGCAGCTTATTTGATGCTCCCATTCTGTTTCATGCCTACTAATGAATGACAGAGAGTAAAAGTAGGTAGAATTCACTTTTAATGTTGGAGATACAAAGCACCTGCCTTCCCTTTCTCCTTAATCAAGCTTCTCTCCTCTTCTTAAGGAAGAATCTTTACACTTTTTCTCAAATACTTCTGGAGATAAGAGAACTCATAGCAGGCTACAACACAGTGGCAGTTAGTTTCAGGGAGTTTATGGTTTTCATTTCCATTAGGGAAGAAATTAATCATCTCTTGCATTCCTCTATTACATCCCGGATATAAGTATCATTAAAAAAAAAAAATCTTAATTCTATACACTCTAGAGCCTTAAGACTAGCAGTGCTTTATTTATCTTTAGTACTAGGTCTTTTAACAGAACATCTACTTTGAACAGCAAATATGCTACCTAAGTGTGAATTCTTTAGTTTTCATTTAGATGCACAGAAACACTCCTCTGTGTTTCTGGTGTTTCTTTGTGTGTTTCTGTAGTGATTCCATTACTCTGCACACAAACACTCCTGTCATCTGACACTCACTTCCTCAGCTGTGCATTCAGATGACTGATAACTCACACTGAATATATCTGAATCTTAACCAATTTCTCAGAAAAAAATGTGCTTTGGGCAGTGGCTCTTACTGTTTCAGCTGTCTATTCCACACAGGAGCTTAACAGCTTTTCCAGTTACCTTGAAAGATGGGAAGTTATCATAACCTCCAGATTTTTCTGAAGTTTCACTTAATCTGCTGTACAGAAAATATGGCTTTTCAATAGGAACTTTGAAAACAGTTTTTAGGTGGGGAAANAAAAAAAAAAAACCAAAAAACAGAAGAAAGATTTTAGACCACTTTTTCTCTGTGCGATACTATTGTGATAAAACAGTCTTTGTAGAGTGACTTCTCCAGTTGAAGAGTCCCTGTCTGAACACTTTCTAACTGCAGTGATTTTCTGGATGGCATCAGTCTCATTCTGGGTCAAACTACCCAAACATAATCAAATGCCAAACTACATTAGTCAGACGGCACATGTAGAAAAGCAGATGGGGAAAATTCAAGTCAATGAAAATTTTTCATACAAGTGGCTAAATAATATCCAACTGATTATGTATGGAAGCTCTTGAAGCTCTTTGTGATAACTGTGTACAAATTAAGCATGGAAATGAGTGTGTTATTTAAGACATAAAAATGTTTTTCTCTTTCCTGAAAATCTGTGCTCAAAAGCCTACAGCTTTCTGTAGCTAACACAATGGTTAGTTTTGTTTCGGTAGCTGAAAAAACCCCATTAATATTGCCAAGATTAGTTCTGTTGTAAACTGTGAGAAAAAAATGTGTACAGTATGTGTACAGTGTCATGACATATTAACATACATTGGTTTTATTGAGCACTGGCCTCAGAATGACACGGCTAGAGATAGAAAGAAGACTAATTGCATACATTCAGTACAGCAATTAGACTAATGTTCAGTTGATATGCTTGCTATCATGATATTCTGATTTAAAATGAATGGTTATTCCTGAGACCAGTTTAAAATAAAGAAAACTAAATTACTTAGGAAAAACTAATTCCTAAGAAGTTAGATGAGAGTAAATTATAAATAAATAGTTGAATGAAGAGTTCAATAAATACAATGTGAATGGTTAGCCCAAAATCATTTTTTTTCCAGCTTTGGTTATGTGACTAGTTTTGAGCCAACATTAGAAATTTTGGTCTGTTTTTTCAGCCATTCTTTCTCCTTACTAATCAGAATATGAAAAGATGCTGCAGGACAACAGCTTCCCACACAAGCAATTTCAGTTAAAAGAAAGGGAAACAATTTCTGACATTTACTGTATGACTTTACAGAGTGCCCTTGACAGACCACTTCATACTACCAAATATTCTCAAAAATTTGAATACTTAGAAATAGCTTCTACTCTTGCAGAGTAGAATATGCTCCACAGTTGGAGCATATGGAAGGAGACACTGCAGGTTTTGCAGAAAAACACCATGGATGACAAGAGGAAGGCAGGAGATGAGCACAGCTAAGTAAGGACTTCCTGGTCAAACTGAAATACATCAGGGAAATACACAGTCACTGGAAGCAGGGTTATGCTTCCCAGGAAGAATATAGGGAAAGTAGTATGGAGTGTACAGTGGGATCAGAAAAGCTAAGCCATAGCTGAACCTTGTCAAAGGATGTGGAGAATGATATAACAGGGCTTCTACAGGTATACTACTCAGAAAAAGAACACAAAAGAAAGCATACCCTTCTCTGATAATGAGACAGGGATCTTAAGAGAACCAGTAAATGCAATTGCTAAGCCACTTTACATCATATTTGAAAAATTGTGGCAGTCAGGCAAAGTCACCAGGGACTAGAAAAAGGGGAACATCACACCCATTAAAAAAAGAGGTAAATTAAGGACCTGCGAGTTACCTTCAATTTTGTGCTCAATAAGATCATTAAGTAGACCTTCCTGGAAGCTATGCAAGGCATACAGTTGACAGGGAGGTGATTAGAGAGAGCCAAGATGGCTTCACAAAAGGCCTGACTTTTCTGGTGGTCTTCTACAATGGAGTGACTCCACTGGAATATAAGGGAAGAGCAATTCATACCATCTACTTTGATTTCTGTCAGGCCTTTGCCCTGGTCCCACAGAACATCCTTGGTGCTACACTGAAGAAATAGGGATTTGATGGATGGACTATTTTACGGGTAAGGAATTGACTGGATGGCTGCATCCAAAGATTTGCAGTCAATGTCTCAATGTCCAAATGGAGATGAGTAAGAAGAGACAACTCTTAGGGGCCCTTACCAGGACTCATACTATGAATTATCTTTATTAATGGCATAGTGATTGAGTGCACACCAGGAAGTCTGTGGATGTCACCACACTAAGTGATGTGACTGACACACCTGAGTGAAGGGATGCCATCCAAAGGGACTTTGACAGACTAAGGCATTGACCCATGCAAACCTCATGAAGTTCAACAAGGCCAGGTGCAAGGTCTTGCACCTGGACTGGGGCAATCACCAATATCAGTACAGGCTGAGTGATGAATGGTTTGAAACCAGCCCTGTGGAGAAGGACTGGGGGATAATGGTGGATGAAAAATTGGATGTGTGTGGGCAATGTCCACTCACAGCCCAGAAAACCATCCATCCTGGGCTGCATCAGAAGTGTGGTCAGCAGGTCAAGGGAGGACATTCTCCCCCTTTCATGAGATTCTCCTTCACTCTCATAAGATTCCACCCCTGCATCCAGCTCTGGGGCCCCCAGCATAAGACAAAGATGTGTTAGAATGGTTTCAGAGGAGGGCCATGAAAATTATCAGAGTGCTGGAGCACATCTCCTGTGAAGGCAGACTGAGAGTTTGGTTTTTTCAGCCTGGAGGAGAGAAGGCTCCAGAGAGACCTTATAGCAGCCTCCTACTACTTGGGAGTACCCTGTAGACTTGAAATGATGCCAGCACCTCAGCACTGCAGGAAACCATGGCAGTTACAATAGAAATGCAGCAGATCTGCAACTCAGATCTACTTCACCACCAAACATGGCTAAAGAATTCTAACAAAGAAGATTTATTCTCTTGTTTAATCAGACATAATTCCTTAGCACAGTCAATAGAGTATAACTAAAAGCTAGAAAATTGCAAGAGACATAGAAACTCCAACTGCCAAGTGGTAGTATGACAAGTCTAGAATCGTGATCTCCAAAAATCTAATAGCAGAAAAATTAATGACATAGTTCTGGCACAAATGTTTGGATGATGGTGTTTTGGGGTTTTTTGTTGCTAAATGTATGATATTTCAGTATTCATTCACACTTTTGAATACTTAGCTATGCCATGCATTACCTAAGAACAAATGAGATAGCTCTGGTTGAAACAGTAGATTGCTTATCATGTATATTTGATCACATTCCGTGACCCTAAGGACTGTTGCAGTAATAAAAGATGTACCTTTACCCACCAAAGCACAGGCTTTATACTGACAAAATATTTTTACAGTATTTGACTTTTTTTTCAGTGACTGAATTGGTATGTTAGTCCTGTAATATCAATTCCACTGAGAATTAAAAAGTTGAGACTCATCATAGAAATAAGTCTGATAAAACCACTTTATTATTATGTTTATTTATAGTCTAGATATACTTATATTTTAATATTTGTTACAGTTCTCATTTTTTTACATGTGAAAGGTTTTATAGAGTGTAGCTCTTAAAATCTCTAGCCATGTTTTAACTTCAGTTTCTCAAAATAAAGGGACATCTAGAAGAAAATTGTAGATGAAACCAGGAATAAAGATAAGTAACCTGCCATTATTGAAGACTGCTGATATTGTCATAAATTTCAAGATAGAAAAGTCTCATTCCAGATCAGGGATACATGGAAATTGTTAGCATAAGCATATATACTTCACAGCATATGCCTTAATACTTTGAAGTACATATTGCTTCAGATGCCATCCCATTTGTTTCAAAAGGATATCACAGAAAATAGAATAGTGATCACAGTCAAAGAATATTAGTTTCTGTATTTTATTGACAAATTTCATCATAGAGTGATCTTGGTGTTAAAATTATACTCAGGATATTTAAGCTTTGAGTTTGGATGCATTTTATAAGAGAAAATAATAATACCTTTACGAGACGGTAGCAAGCAGAAAATTATCATGGTTCACTTTTAAGTTAGGTGCAGACAAAAATCCTGTATGGCAAAGTTTAAACTTTTGTTGAGTTCTTTTCACACATCCTGTTTCTCTCAAGTTACAGTGATGCTTGCCAAAATTATTTTCTTCAATTGAGATCTATTATTGATGCATAGCCTTTTCCTTTGTGTGTGACAAAATTGTAGTTGTGAATGATGCTGTAGAAAGCAAAAGCAGGGTTACTAGAGCTTGGCAAAATTTTGTATTCAACCAAAATAATTTGTTAACCACAACTGTTGTCAAATGCTTGCTGAAAAGGGGAAAAAAATGTAAGAAAGTCATGAGTCAAAGCGAATGAAAAAAAAAAGTGAAATTTTTTAATATTTCAGCTCAACATTCTTTCAAACAAAATATTTCCATTTTCTCTGTTTTTAAAATTATAATTTCAGGATATGAACTTTTACTTACAATAAAACAAGGTAATTGTTTATGTGGTTTTGCACTGTATTCTATCTAAAAGTAAATAATTTTCACCATCTTCTGGACCTGGACCTGGTAGTTGTTAGAGGAGCTAACTTTTCAGCCAAAGAGAAAACTATATGAAATAACATTAATGCATCTGTACTGTGATTATGATAGCATTGTCAAGGTTTGAGAGCTACCAAACTCCTTGTTTGTTAAAGTGGAATCTAAAGGATGCAACAGCTGACAGAGGAAATGCATTAGTGATTGGGGTGTGTGCATTTGCATTTGCATGTTCTCCCTATAGTCTCACCACTGACTGCTCAATAGTGACAAAGTCACAAAGACACAGAGGTCTCCTGTTGTTGTCATCAGCAGTTTTTTTGTTTGGGAAATCATGCAGGATAAACACAGAAGGATTCATATGAAATGTGGCCCAGGTTTTGCTCTCCTCCCCCAGGCTTCCAAAACCACTTTTAGTTTAGACAAGCAATTATAGAAAATAAAAACTTTCTATTTGAACTGATCTGAAACTAAATAAATCTTAGTAACAAAATGCTCGTGGAGACAGTCATTTCCATGATATAATAAGCGGGGGGGTGTGGGGGGGTGTGGGAAATTGTTTAGAGAACACTCTCAGAAGTAATCAATGGGAATACACTGTAAGTGCAAACATTGCTAAACTGAAATAGTCACTGAAAAATTACTTTTCTTTTATTTTTTACTTAAATGTATAAAACCTTGTCTGTATGGACTAATTTTAAGTTTAAAAAAAAAAAAAAAAGGAAAGTAAAAGGGTTAAAGGGTTTACATTAGTGGGAAAAAACCACAGTTTACACCTCATGTTGCCAGCTCCTGAGATTTCATCACAAATCTTTTGATATTCAGAACTGATCTGAAATGTTTCTTGACCATTAAACCAATCAAAAATTTTTTCTAGGGATTTAACTTTTGGTGTTGAGCACCTGTGGACTGCAATACTACCTGATTAGCAGTCTACAGCATCAAAGCAATACAGTCACTTCCCACTGCACACATCTCTTCATAAGTCTTACATATACTATTCTAAACTGAGACCCTAGATTCTGGCATCATTTGTCCATAATTAACTTACTTAGCTCCACATCCTCTAAGAACCAAGATTTTGCCTGTTTCACACATACAGAGAAGGAGATTGCCCTTTAGCTTTGTTTCCAGCCATTGACGGCTTTCAGAATTGCTGTAGTCCTGCAAGATATGGGTGATAATAAGGTAAAAGGAGTATTTTCAGTCTTCACTAGCCATTCAAATGTGAAATAGTAGGGATGGATGGAAGCCTTTGAATAAATGTCATTTGACATGTTCTGATTGATTTTTTATAAGCAATTTGCAGTTCTGTTATACATATTAGTCACCGCCTATTTTGTGTAAATATTCTGTAGTCAGTCAATTGTACTACAGCGCATCTTTCCAAATATATAAAATTTGAGCCACTCTAGGTATTTCTGACTGGAGACACTGCTCACACAAGGTTACTTTTGCTCCTCATCTTTTGACCCCAGCTTTTGGAACCCTCTACAGATTTCTCTCCACAGAAGTCCCTTAAGCAAAACCAAAATCAGTTTTCCATTACTAACCCCTAAGATTCAATATTCCTGCAAAAACTACAATCAATAATTTCATTTACTAGAATACCCGGAGACATTAAGCACAGGAGGAAAAGCAAGAGGAGTAAACTACTGTGAACACATCAATTTTTTTTTGCAGATAAGAATAGGGGTCCTGACTCAGTGGACATTCTGGAGGAAGCTTAAACTTTAAGTGCTGGATTAATCCCACAGAGGCCTTTTAAGCACAGTCAAGTGCTTAAAGAAAAATATTGTCGTATTTTGAAGTTTTAACATACATGGAAGAATGCCACACACCACAACAAAACTAAAGCCATAATCATTGAATCAAAAGAATAAAGAATTATCACAAATTACTGTACCATCACCAAACTGCAGTTCCTTTTTTCTAATTATTGTTAAGATATTAATCTATTGAGTGGAAAAACTCAGTCCACCAATATTTAGTTAACTACAAGTTGCTATCTACACTAAGATCATCATCTTATCCTCTGTGTAGTCAGTGGAGAGAGAACCCCAACCGTAATTAACCAGGAAGACTGTTTCCATGAGTAGCTTCTATTCCAAGCCCAACAGATGGTGAAATGAGAATGTGGAACTTAGAAGAGATGGGTCAAAATACCATGAACAATTTTCTAATGTTCTTACATAATAAACTTCTGTTGGGCAATAATATCCTGTGTGCTCCAATATTTTGAAACAATCTGCATAGAAAACATACTAATGACTCTACACAAAAATTACCAAAAAGACTGAAGATGTATGAGAACTATTCAATATGTTTCATAACCTCAAACCAATCAGGATTTATGTATAGAAAAAGAAAACCAACTATATGTCTCAAATATGTTTAAAAAAATTCTTCCTCACACAGTCTTTGTTCAAGATCACACCTATTTCCAAACAGAATAAATATGGCTTTTTTGGTTTTGTTTCTAATGTGAAAAGCTCCTCAAAAACAAACAGCTTGACCAGCTGAAGAGTGTATCATCTTGACTCACATGAATGAACCGTACAAAGTAATAACATAATGCACCACATTTTTTTTACATCAAAAGAAGACACATTTCAAAGAGTGTTTCCAAGAAAAAAATTGTATGATTCAGAAAACAAAGAGGAAGAACAAGAGTCAAGACAGCTTCTTTTTTGTTTTTATCCTCTGCTTACTGCATTACCTAGGAAAAGTCACTATCACCATGACCACTTAGATCATAAGCTCCTTGGAACAGGATCTGGTTTTACCTGGTGATTGTATAATGACTAGCAGAAAAAGGTGTGTAGAGGATCATAAAGGTTAATTATAACTAAAAAAAAATCTATTTAGTATATAAACCAGAAGGAGGCCAATGAGTATCGTTTAACTTCTCACTGAAAAAAGAAATATCAATGAACATTCTATTAACCACGTGCATATTACATAAAAAACTGAGCTGTCTTTTCCTAGCTTCCTCCAGACGTGGAACTGAAGTCACTGACATGAACATCCAGGTGAACATCTGTGCATAATATCCACTGATATCTTCTCTCTCTACTAAACTGCCTCTCCTACCTGCTAGGAATTACTTTTAGCTTTTATTATTGCTACAAGTATTATTCTCACATTGAAAGAAATAGAAAGATGAAGATTACCTGATTTATACCCTAAGGCAACTGAAAAAGGTGGTGAAGGGAACAGATTTACTACCTATGTGGCCACTGAACCACACAAAAGCAATGGATTCAATAATAAGATTAGGAAGTGTAAAAACCTTCTACATCAAGTGGTTCAACAGCATGGCAGATCAGAACTGTTCCCTAAAGCATACTCGTTAATGTGTTGTCCAGATAAGTTTTAAACATCCTTCATAAGTGTGTGTAGTGTGCACAAAATTTTCCTGCATTTTAATATTCCTGCTGGGATTGGCCAAAGACCCAAACATCCTGCTTTAGTGTCTGTACCACCTAGGAAGATATTTATGAAATGTTTTGGTCCTGCTGCTTTCCGGTTGTTTGGGCATCAGGGAAATACAAAACTAAGTCAGTTGGATTCTGTAAGTCTTCTTTTCCTGTTGACTCTGGCACAAAAGTACATATTTTGGAGCTGGAAAACTGAGATCTTCTCCCTGCACACCCAAGTGGGTTAAATTTCATAACAGAGGATCAGCCAGTAAGGAAAAAAAAAATATTCCTTTACTGAGAATATTGGATTAATTTTACAGTGAGTGGGATGATATGGAATGGTTTCCTCATTCTGTCATTTTGTGAATCCACAAAGGAGAATTGAGAGGAAAGCAACAATAGCCGTGATTACTTGAAGTCTATGGACAAGGATTTGTATTTGATCATGTGAGCAAAATAAAAGTAGAATATATCTAAGGAACACAACATCTGAGCTTTTTCCTCTGACTGATACATTTCATTAGTCCAGGTATTTCTGCAGCTCGCCTGCTTTCAAATGTAACTGAAGAAGAAATTTTAATTACAACATGATAAAATAAAATTTTAGATATACTACATAATAGAATACAATAGTTCTTAATTTGTGGAACACATACTACTCCAAAGTACTAGTCGCTAGCACAGGTTGCCATTGGCACCATTAGTATCATTTACCATTGACAATGATGGAGGTACTTAGAAGTTGCTATTAGGTAATACACAGTACCTGTATTATTATAATTGTATTCCTTTAAATTATAATTATTCCAATGCTTAACAGATGTCGTTCAGAAGGTATCAAAACTGAGAAATGTTCAGCTAAAGGCTGGTGTCCAGACAGAAAAAATTCCAGATGGGAGAGGAATTATTTGGCAATATTGTTTTCCTTGTAAATAGAATAAAAAATGGAGGATTGTCTGTGTTTCTTTCCAGCACAAAGTTACTGGATGGAAAATTTCTTGTATGCCAAACAATACTGCTAGATTTCTAAAACCAGCCAGGCTATCATCAATATCCTTAAGAGGAACCCCCTGCAGCGTTTGCAAGTTGAGTGTAACACAGTGACCATCTCTTTATGTGCAGCCTTCTCCTAGTTTGCAGCCTTGGAGCAGCACTGTTGGTCAGCATTGTGTGGTTTATCAGCCTGGAGTAATTTTTACTCAAGAATTCAATGGAAGGAGCTGGAAAAAGCTGCTCCAAGAGGAAAGTTGGCCTTCGCTACTTGGGTCTCTGCCAGTGACCTCATAGTTTCACCAATAGTTTCATCACTCATTCATCACTACAGTGACATCTGTGTGCAACCACACACAAAACAATTAAGACATTTAACTTTTTTCACAAAAAAAGAAAATAAAATTACTTGAATGGCCTAGCTCAAGATGCTAAACTGTACTAATTTCCACTGTTCATAGATTTTGCTTTAAAAAGATAGAACATAGAGACAAAAGCACTGGTGAATTAATGAAAATGTATTCATTTGCTTATTGTATGTAAGTTCTTGATTTGATTCTGGTTGTGTTTTTAAAAATACATCTCTTCAGTCAGTAGGAGACAGAATGCTTAACTAACAAAGTAAGAAATACATTAATACATGCATGCTAGTTTTTTGAGCTGTCAACCATTGTTTGTCGAAGATCTTTCATAGTATGATGTGGATCAATATTTAAAGAAACAGTGCTTGAACATGGCCACTTTTAGTAGTTTAGATATATACATTTATGAGATTAACATAAAGTTAGTATGGATTTAAAAATGGGATGGTTTTTATAGCAAGTTTCCATCATATTGCGTGTGAAAGACAGAGAAGTGCTGTGCTCTCAGGGATCCTTAAACTCAACTGAGTTCTCCCCTCATGTCAAAACCAGCTCACTAAAATGAATAATATGGAAAAGTGAAAAACAATCCTTTTTCTCCTCTGGTAAATATATGTCTGACATTCCTTCATTTTCAGGAATACTGATATGTCAGTGAGAGAGTCACACAACATTAGTATTGGAATATACTATGCTTTCAGATATAGATGCTGATATATAATTTATTTCAAATAAATCTATGCAGAGTTGGATCTAATTTATTACTGCTTGAAAAGCTACCTTAGGCAAAGCACTAAATGATGGAACCTTTTTCGTCTAGTGTAATGTCCCTGTACACATGTTGTACTTTCATCACCTGGGATGCCTTTGGAATTCTGCCAAACCCATTTTGGGATTAAAGCACTTTGACAAAACGAAGGGAGCTGATCTGCATGGCAGAGAGGAGACTCCTTGAGGAAAAGCAGCTCAGTGTCTCTGAGCCCATGTGGTGGGATGAATCTACCACGGAAGCTGATGGGAACAGGAAAACATATGAACTAACACACAAAAAAAATGAAGGTATCAAGAAGATCTGAGCTCTTCAGAAACTGGGGAAAATGTCAAAGGGGAGTCAAGGTCACAAAGACAGAAATACTTTCCAGTGGGATTTAGAGACAAGTCTGATACCTGTGGCAACTCTAAATCTTTAGACCAGTTGTCACTTTTAATATCCAATATTGCCTCCAGCTGAGGTGTAGGCTGCATTAGAAAGTATAAGTCCTTAGTAAAATGGGGTATCACTTGAGCTGGCCTGGATTTCCAGCAAAAGTCTTGCTGTCTTATGTCAATTCTTATGTCAAACAAATTTAAATAAAATCATGTTTAGCACAGTCTTATGTGATGACAAGAAGCATCCCAGAGTCCTGAGGCAATTGACTGATGTAGTTGCCAAGCCATTCTTCATGGTATTTGAAAAGTCATGGCAGTCCGGTGAAGTCCCGGGTGACTGAAAAAGGGAAACCAGGTACCTATCTTTAAAAAGGGTAGGAAGAAGAACCCTGGGAACTAATGCTCTGTCAGACTACCCTCTGTACTTGAAAAGATCATGGAACATATCCTCCTAGAAGCCATGTTAAGGCATGTATAGGACAGGGGGGTGATTCAGGACAGCCAGCGTGGCTTCACCAAAGGCAAGTCCTGCTTGACCAACCTAGTGGCTTTCTATGATGGGTTGACCACGTCAGTGGACAGGAGTTAGATATCATTTATTTGAACTTCTGTAAAGCCTTTGACACAGTCCCCTGCAAAATCCCACTCTCTAAATTGGAGAGACATAGTTTTGATGAGTGGACTGTTAGATGGATAAGAAAGTGGTTAGACAGCCACATCCAAAGGGGAGTGGTCAATGGCTCAGAGTCCCAGTGGACATCAGTGACAAGTGGTGTCCCTCAAGGGTCCATACTGGGACCAGTGTTATTTAATTTTCTTCATTAATGACATAAACAAAGGGATTGAATGCACCCTCTGCAAATTTTCTGATGACACCAAGCTGACTGGAGCAGTTGACACACCTGAAGCATGGGATGCCATATAGAGGGACCTGGACAAGCTTGAGAAGTGGGCCCATGGGAATTTCATGAGGTTTAACAAGAGCAAATGCAAGGTGCTGCACCTGGGGCAGGGCAACCTCTGGTATCAATACAGGCTAGAGGGTGAATAGACTGAGAGCAGCCCTGTGGAGAAGGACTTGGGGGTGTTGGTGGATGAAAGGCTGGACATGACCCAGCAATGTGCACTTGGCAGCCCAGAAATTGTGTTCTGGGCTGCATCAAAAGCAGAGTCCCCAGCAGGTCAAGAAAGGGGATTCTGCCCCTCTACTCTGCTCTGGTGAGACTCCTGGAGTGCTGCATCCAGCTTTGGGGTCCCCAGTACAGGAAGGACATTGATCTGTTGGAGCGAGTTCAGAGGAGGCCACCAAGATGATTAGAGGGAGGAGCATCTCTTCTACAAGGAAAGACTAAGAAAATTTGGATTGTTCCACCTGGAAAAGAGAAGGCTTCGAGTGACCTAATTGCGGTCTCCCAGTCCCTGAAGGGAGCGAACAAAAACGTTGGAGAGAGACTATTTGCAAGAGCATGTAGTGACCAGACAAAGAGGACTGGATTCAAACTAAAAGAGAATAGGTTTAGATTAGATGTTAGGAAGAAATTCTTTACTGTGAGTGTGGTGAGACAGTAGAACAGTTTGCCCAAAGAAGTTGTGGATGCGCCATGCTTGTAAGCATTGAAGGATGGGTTGGATGGGGCTCTGAGAAACCTGGTCTACTGAAAGGTGTCCCTGCCCATGACAGTAGGGTTGGAACTAGATGATCTTTAAGATCCCTTCCAACCCAAGCCATTCTATGATTCTATGATTCAACATCATGAGACTCTTTAGAACACACGCTAATTCCATTGCAAGTTCCCCAGAGCAAAAGTATCTCCCATGGGCACACTGTATCTAACCAAGTGGGTAGAAATAATTAATATTAAGTTATAATAATAATAATAACTACTACAACAACAAGAACTTGTAGGTAGTCACTATTAGAAAGTTTTGAAATCAATGAAAAATCACTGACTATTTATTTAGTTTGGCTTAGACATCTTAAAGTGTATCTCAGTTAATATCTCAATAATTTTGTCATTAAAATGAACCTTCCCTCAGTGTAACAAATTAACACCTGCATAAGTGTATTTCTTTAGTTGTCAACAATAAAATTTCAAGAGGAGGTATTGATCCTATTCAAACAAAACTCTGTATATTAATAAAGAAAAGCTCTGATGAGGAGCAGACCCCCTTCTCGATCTTGAAATTGTATGACAAAGGTGTTCCCCCAGAGAGCTGAATTTGGGAGACTGCTTCCTTTACTTCTTGAAGTAGAGAATAGAAAAACAGTTGGAGACTTACCCAAGCAAGCACAAATCTTCATTCACAGAAATGAAAAGAGTAAGTAATTTTGACCAGAACACTTCCCTCAGTTTCTCACTCTTGAGTTCAGATGAAGTGACCAGTCTTCACCCAGTAAATGCACACAGCAAGCAACCCTCCTCAAAACAAATCAGCAGTAAATATCCAGTAACATGAGCAGGGCCATAGGCAAAACAAACAGGAGACCCCAGCCATCTGGGCATGCTAATGCTTCAAAAACTTCCTAATAGGCAGGAAGATACCAGTGGAATACAGACTACAGTATGCCAATAGTTTTTCTAAGGTCAGCATGCTTGCAGACTGGCACTTACACAGCAGTATTTTCAATCACAACAGCAACTGATGAGCATCTTAAATTTTCTTTTAATCTCTCAGTGCAGGGCAGTTATAACCATGACCTGTGAGGCCTCTGTTTCATGGAGTTATTTACCTATTTATTGCTAAATAAATAATTTTGTAGCACAGAGCTGCTTTAGGTTGTTTGGATATGGGGAGGCAATACTTTCTGCATGCATGGTAGGAAAGGTCCACTTTGGGACCCTGATTAAAACAACTAGTAATGGAATAAAACACACATGTATTTACCTTTTTTAGTCCTTTTCCTTGGCTATGGTAGCACTGAATGGTCATGTTATATACCTTGAGGTTGAAAGTTAAATTATTCTGCGTACATGTTTTTACTGTTGCTTCTATACTGTTCTAACCCAGCCCATAGTCAGGAAACTAACAACTTTCAGAGAAAATGGCACTATTCTTTGCTGTTTGCAAGGACCTCTCCCTGTTAACTATAAACTGGACAAACCTTAAATGCTTCCCAGAGCTGCTGATAAGCACCCAATACCCCTGAATGGCTTGCATATGCAAAGCAATGAGGGAAATCTCGTAAAAAGTCTTTCCTGTAATTCCAGACAATTCCTGTTTAAGGTCAAGCCAGAAATTCTTCACAAATAGTTTCTCTCGAGGTACAGTTATTTCCTTTTCAGGTTCTGGCTAGGACCCAAAGCACAAAAGAATGAGGGGGGAAAAGCTAATGATAATCAGAAAGTGAACCAAAGCCCTCCTATCTTAAAAAGGCTCCCACTAACATTTGTACTACAGTTTGGCAGACAATCGTTAAAATCTGGTATCAACCTGAACACAACAAAATGTGGTATCTTAACATGTTACCCATCTCAACAGCCTCATAGGTAAGGTGCCCTCTGACCTCCACTTGCCTCATTTCTACATGGTAGTTTTCTGTATCTGCTGATAAAGCACTTTATTAAAAAATGAAAAGTATTTTTCCACTTCAGTCAACATTTGCAAAATATTAAAATGACTGGAGTGGGTGGAATTTCTTACCCACTAACACGAGGGGCATCTTCATGCATTTTTCTCATGGTTCCAAACACCAGCAACAATCATCAGTACATAAAACAGAATATTAAAGATCTGTACTGAAAGTAGGCATATTTGTTCTCACTTTCTGGCTACTTTCATTAAATTATTTTACAAACCTCTTGACATTAGCTTAGTTTTTTCCAATATAGCAGCAAATGTATGTACCCTCTTCATTTTATTTACCAGAAAATAGTAATCAAAGGCAGATGGACCATCTGGATCAAATGTCAAGTTCTCTAACATGTGAGCTCAAGAAATCTGAGCTCTGAACTATACTTTGACTGCAGTTCTGGTTTGGATTTCAGGTAAATAATTTTAAATAGGAAAACTGTGCCAACATAAATCAATTTCCTGTGTTATTTTTGTGTTTAATGTAACAGCAAGTGCCTCATTCCTGAGTACATGATGAGACCACAACATAGGAAGGGCAGAAATACCCCCTAATAAGGCTTTGTTTTGGCTTCCTGATTCCTTTAAAAATGAACATTGCCAAAAGGCTCACATACGGTTAAACCAGAACCCGTCAGAGACCTCATCATGGGTTAAGTATTGTGATTTGCAGGTCTTCTGTTTCTAGTTAGAGCAAGAGAGTAAAGGAAAGCATGAATTCAAATAACTATCCCTGCCTCCACTTTTGTCATCAAAAAATTTACTCTTATAGTCCCAAAAGTACACTAGCTTAGGTTCAGCATTCTATGTCACTTCATTGTTCTTTGCTGGTTTGCATAGTCACAGGCAGTAAAAATTCTAAATCAACATCTGCCCCATTAGAGGACATTGTATCAGGGCCCGTTCTCTGGGTTTGGCTGTGTGGGGCCTGGCCCATATCCATGCGTTTATAGTCTCCCACCTTCCAATACAGGGGTGGCAGCATCCAGATTATTTGCCAGGAATGGCTTATGCTCCATGCTAACTTCTCAACTCTCCTTAGAACATGCCTAGAAGGACACCAGTTGGCTTAGGGCAAAATGCTGATAAGCAATTAGATAGCGTGAAATCTGTGATATGATATTTTGAATTTATTAATGTAGGTGTAGACTAGAAATCCTTGCATGCAGCTGAGTCTTGTCCTCACTGAGGAGAAATTTTCAAACGTATTACACTCTGAAGGCACATTTCTCCTGTTAGTGGCTGTATCAATATTGCTAAAATACAACTGACATTCACTGAAACTGCATCCAGAAATTAAAACTTTCTTCTGTAAATGCAGTTATCTAGAAGGGTTAGGATAAACACCCTTCCAGAAGACCATGTGAATCTGTTCGGAGTGTTGAAATTCTTAAAAGAACAAATTTTCTCATGGTCTTTTTGAGATCTCCTCTCACTAAAACAAAAAAATAGCCTTTCTGAACTTCCACCTCTGTTCCTGACTGGGAAACAAAAATCAAAAGAACTGCACACTAATGAAAATATTGCTTAAAATAAAATCAATTCAGCAAAAAATTTAACTTAAGTTGAAACTGATTTGGCATTGCTTCAGATTGGCTCCTGTGCTATCTGAATGCTTTGCCAACAGTAAATGTAATGTTATCTGGTGGACTTCTGGAGATAATCATGTCATCTCTATACACTCAGAAAATAAATCAGACTTACATTCTGGATATTTCTAAATTACAGTCTGGGTCAGAAAATTACTCTCATTGAGCACCTTAAGGGCTGCAGGAAAACACCATTGATATAAGCAAAGCATTTAAAGAAAAGAAAAGAAAAAATGCATTCAGATTTTGCAGTCTTCTCATTAGACAGTTCATTTTGTTCCATTTTTAGGAACAGTAGGAGAAAACTTTATGCAAAAAGACTGTGCATATTAAAATGTATTCCACATGGCTTAATTTGGCTTGGTCCCAGTCTACGTGGAGGAGAGGAGCAGCATCCCTGGACTATTCCTTCAGAACTCCATTGGATATGGCACACTGCAGCTCTGGAATTTGCTTTTCCTATACTGATTGGAAACATGATGACACTTACAGGTTGTGGAAGAGAAAGCCAGAAATTACTGGATGTCTGAGGGGGGAAGAGAGAGGAGAGAAGGAGGAACGTATCAGATTGATCTTAGACTTCTGCTTTAAGATGAAGCTACTGACACTATGGGAGCTCCTACTTGTCTCTACATACTAAGTGAACTACAAAGCATCACTCTTATAGAGTGAACATTTTTGTTGTCTCACATTAATCAAGATCAATCTCACTTTATAATGAAGATAAGCACACACATATGTCTATGCGTTTCTGCAGGCATGTACAAGTACATTTTCATAAGCATTTTCCACTTCTTTATTTGGCTCCTTCACTTTGTTTCTTCCCTTCACAGGTGCCAATTTGCACAATACTATTTCCCTTTTTCCATTAGTGAAGAACTCATGTGTTTGCCATTTAAGAGCATTTTACAGTAAATTATTACAGGTATTAGTATAGTTTCCCGTACAGGTAGACTAGGTAAATATGATATGTGTTTAAATACTGTGGAAAAAATATCAGTATTATAGTATAGCCTGCTGTTCTGATATACCTGCTTATGAGCTAGTCTGCAGATCATCTTTCCCTCGTGTAGGTAAATCATGGGCCAGAACCTCTCCTGCCACATGCTGAGGTAGAAGTGGACAGCAAATGCCTAGCAGCAATCATGCCACAGGTGCTCTCTACTCCCTCCACCTCACTCAGGAAAATCAACCACCAATGTATTCTCATCTCCCATTCTGCTGAAAAACTCCAAAACACTATAATCACAAGGACAAGCCAGTATGTATGGTGCCTTCAACAGACATACAGTGAAGAGATGAAGCAGAAGAGACCATGACTGTATTCCTGTTTCTGGATTTAATCCATATTTCCAGATTTAAGTTTTCTGTTTTCAGTAGCTTGGGTTTACTGATTTTTTTTCTTTTTTAATAAAGGTCAAAATAACTTCGNAAAAAAAAAAAAGAAAAAAACTACCAAAATATGCCTAATTAAGGATTCTTGTCAGCTCCCAGAATATACTAAAGTTTGTATCTGCTGCTCCACCAGTTTCTATCACATGTTAGAGAATTTAAAAAAAGTAACACTCCTACATGAAATTTCACAGTGAAGAAAAACACTGAACTTCCCTTTAGAGAGGCTTTTCTGCCTTCCTATCTCTGAGACATATTATTTGGAACCACTTCTGCACAACCAAAGCTCAGCATACTGCAAAGCCATTAGAAGTAGATAAATATTACTTCAAAGAAACAGCAAAAAGCAAAACATTGAAAATATGTCAACCTTGTTTGTCAGATTTCAAATGTCAAAACTGATTTTTTTTTTAGCCACTATTGATTTCGTTTCTACTACTGCAGAAAAATCTTAAAAGTAAACACCAGACAGTTAAAATAAATTTTATCTATTCTTAGGGCATCATGTGACCATTTACTTAAGAATAAGTATTCTAATGGTGCATTGTTTTTTACAGCTTTGGAGGAAAAAATATAGAAGAAATGCAGGCATAATGCAAACTACAAGACCTCCACTGCAACAGAAGGGAAAAGTGTGGTCATCAGGGAAGGTAAACCCTGGCGTTACACTGTCTGATTTTGGTTTTGGTCTTCTGCTGACTGTTTCTCACATGTGGACATGAATACTCATAATAACAGCCTTCAAAATGGCACACTTTTTGTCTGACCCATCCACTCACCCAGCTGGAAATAAAACCAGTCAATTAAACATGCATAGCCAAATATTTCTCACTAGAAAATGCTGTTTGGCTGAGGCTCAGTCTTCAATGTCTTCACAGAATTTAGCTCTACAGATTTAATTTTTTTCTTTACATTGGTAGAAGCCTTAGATTTTCACAGCATTTCTGTTCTGAACTTTTTAGTTTTGAACTACAGTTGAATATAAAGTGTAATGCTAATTTTATTTTTTTTTTTTGGTGGGAAAAATATTTTAATAAATTAAGCATTTTGCAAGAACTGAAATACTGAAACCAACCCAGTCAGCATTGTTTTACCCAAGCTGATTGCAATTAAAAATTTATTTTAAAAAAACAACAAATCATGAGATTAACTCTTCATGGTGATCCAGAATGGAAATTTTGAATTCTTGAAAAGGCTCTTTTGAACAGGACTTACATCTGGCAGTCCAGTCAGCTCTTGAGTTACCTGCTGGTCAGGTATATTGTTTGTTACATTCAGGGATGTTTAATACAGAAAGGAGAGTAAAATCTGTACTCCTGTTGCTATGTCTTTGAAGTGCTTTATCCTGCAATTTACAAACTAAAGCCATTCTTTACAAAAACACATAGTGCAGTGCATCTAATCTGTATAGAAATAAGAGGAAAAGGTTCCCTGCACTGTAGGAAAATAATTATGTATGTATGTTTTTTATCTTTCTCTTTGAGACGATGTAGTTGTAAATGTCTACCCAGAAGAAACAATCACTGTGCTTTTGTGTGAGGCATAAAAGTGACTTCAGCCACCACTTTGTACAAAAATTAATATATTTCTATATGGTCAGTGCAACTAACGGTGGCTTCTGACCACAGGGTAAATACTGTATTTTCTTCTACTCTCTTTCGACTTTGTTCTCAGTATTATTTGATATGTCAAGAAATGTGTGAAGGTGAAAGGCCAATTTACTCAGCTAATATATTCTTGTGGTCTGTGACCATTTCAGTTTGAAAGTGGGACTTTTAAACATAGCCTTTAGGCCCCTTCCAAATACTAACAGATAAACTCCTACTAAACAGAGTTATTTAGTCTCACAGTCTGCTTCTGACCTGCCCAAGATAACAAGGAACCGGTCTATGGAAGGCTTCACATAGATGGCTCAGCTTATAGAGTGAAGTTACTCTCAGGGCTCTCCATGGAAATCATTTCAAGGTTATGGAGAAAGTTGTGGTGGTTCACGATTTTTCTTTTCATGGGGAATAGAGGTAAGAAGTTTCCAGGTTTAGTAGAGGAGTAAGCGAGGAGTATGACTGAAACTTCTGCTTCCTTGTGACCATTTGAGCCCTTTCTTATAGACAAGACAATCTGGTTATGAACAAAAGCCCTTCAGTTCAATCTGCAGGCTTCTTGCCTATGTTAATCTTGCAAAAATACTAAATTAAACAATGTTTAACATGATGGTTTCAAAATAAAAAAAAGAAAATCCTGCTTACTTTTATATAGAAAGGAACTACACCAAGCTTTATATTAGCAGTTGAGCAGAGTAGTAATATAGAAATGGCTTCTTATTTGCTTCAGGTTTATGTCAACAGACTGTCCAGCCAAGGGAAATTCTTTAGTGAATATAAAAAGCCTGTGGTTCTCTGATGTAAGTAATGCCTTGCTCTTTCTGCCTTACTAGACTTTGTGAGGTTTATTCTGATGGTTTTAGATAGATTTCTGCTATGTCAGTATCATATTCCCTGCTTAAAATTGGTACAGCCATGAAATTATAAGCTCCAGAAGTATCTTAAAGTAGCTTCACCAAGGAGACAGCAGAACTATTTCCTTCACAGGTAGGTTATAGTTGGTTATTCCCTAGTAAGTGAAGATTTACTACATAGTTCTAGTATATGAAGAAACCCAAAAGCAGAGATTCTATTTTCAAAGAGGATTATACTCCTACAAAGTAGTAGGAGTGATAAATAACAACAAAACGAGNTGTTTTGCCATCAGCCTCTGGTTGGCCTTCACATCAGTTCTGTGATGACATTTACATGTCAGTGGTAAAAATGACTATTGAGAGTAATTTTACATACTGCAGAAAAATAAATTCACAAAAAAGACAATTTTGTCTAATGGTGGCCTCAATGCTACATAAAGTGTGTCAAACCAACACCGGCTTCATTCTAGCTCTCTCTGTCAGTGGGACCAGAGCCTCTGTGTCCCTGTATGTGAGGTCATCTGTGTGCCGGTGCCCATAAATCACTTCACTGCACTGAGCATCTAAGTACAAGGTACCACATAAACCCCTTGGGCTCTGCAAACCAGGTGTCCCCCTCTAATCTTGCCTCTGTGGTCTGACTCACACAGAGCTCTGGGACTCATCCAAAGAAAGGCATAGAGCAATAAAATATACCAGTTGTAGAGGAAGGATCCTCCAGGGAGACCTGCTGCTATCTGCAGAAACCCCTGGAGTGCTGAGACTGGACCTGGTGTCATTCCTTTACCTTCAAGGACACACTGGTGTGTTTCAAGAAAGCCATAAATAACATCCGTATGAATGGTCCCCAAGGTTACTGTCACCAAAAATGAACTGTTAACACTCTAAAGCAAAGCTTTCTTCCCAAGAGGGGAAATGGTGTGCATATGCAGACACCAAGTCATTCTAATCTTTTATTGTCTTTAGGAACTTCATCTGAAGATTGGACCTTTTCAAAGAAACCTCAGAAAATGTCTCTGTGTTCCCTTTGTACATCTGGTATTTCAAGAAGACATGGTTGTTTTCTGATAGGGATTGTTTTTGTGAGCTTTAAAACCACAGCTACATGCAGAATTTCACCTTATGAAAAAATAAATTAAAAATCTTTTGTGCCAGTGGTAATATTACACTCAGTAAGGAATACCTTCTTGATCACAATAGCACATTGTGAGGAAATAGATGTGTATAACACAATATTATATTGGTTTAACTGGTGAGTACTAACAGACTTTCCATTTGTAAGCAGCAACCTATTTTCTAATTACAAAAAACCATTTTTTTGTTGATCTGCTGATAGGCACGCTGACCCCAATATGTTGTACCTCTCTGAGAATGCAAGATTGAAGAATAAATGGATATTGTACTTGCACTGACTTTCCTTGAAATAGCACTGAAGAGCAATATGTTATTGTCTCCAAATCAATGTCTCTCCCTGTAAATTCCCTGGGAAATTTCACGTGCTGCACATAAGGAAGGGAAAAAATATAAAATCATATCAAAGCATGAGATTCAAGCTTATCTGAGAGCCACATTTCATATATTTAAATTAGTTATTGCATTTTTAATTTAATTGCAGCTGTTTCTTGTAGAAGTGTTGGTACTATATCATCATTCAGCCTTCATTTATTTTCTGATCTGACAGCCCTAGATGCATTTGTGTTGATGGTTTAATTGTTTTTTTCCCTGAGCAAGTGCAAGTAGGGGAAGCTCACAGGATGCCATGCCAGGTTATCTTAACTACAAGGATTGCAACAGTTTGTGATTAGCAAGGAGACACAGTTGAAAACATTCTCATGGAGAAAGGAAAAGAATTACTTACAAGCATGTTTAAGATAAAAATTGAATCTGAAGGCAGAAGTAATAGCAAAGGATACGTAGAACCAAATTAGTTCATGCTTAATAAGAAAAGATTTTTTTTACTTTTTCTGCCACTGATTTCTATGTTTTATGTTTTCGTTTTATTTCCTTTTACAAATACAAGTAAATTAATAAATAAAAACAAAGATAAAGGAGAAAAATGTCAGCAGACAAGAAAGAAGCAACCCCATACACACTTTTAAAGACAAGAAAATCTGTGGAATAAAAATTTTCTTTAAAGTCCTTTGTAATAAAGGTTTAAAATGACAGTATTTTACTCTACCAATTGTTTCCTACATAATGGCCTCGTTTTGTTGGGCCATGCAATGCCATTTAAAGGTGAAAAGAAATTAATCCTAGCTGTGTCTATGCAAATGTGACCCATTGGGCTAAGCTGGCTAAGCTAAGATGTATTGCCCTGCCTGTGAAAAATCAGATGGTTGCAAAATATGAAGCTTGTTTTTATTAACAGACATTTAAGGTTTTTTTAACAATTTTCCATCCCTTGTCTATTGCTTGTACATTAGTACTGCTGGAGTGTGAGATACCAACCTATCTGTCGTATGACAAATTACAGCCTCATTTTGCACCACAGTTTTTGAGTGCACACATCATTGGGCAGTGGAGAACAGGGCACAATTTTCTTCAGAATTTGCAGTAGGAGAAGAAATGGTCTTCTTAATATATAACTGACTAATTGTGCTGAGAAAATGGTATTACTGAGAGAGTGAGTTAGGTCCAGACCTCCAAGATGCTTTACCTGTACTTCTTCATTTGAAGCTAGTTTGAACTTTGCTGCCTATAATGAGCTACTTTCACATAGATATTTTCATGTTATAATGTGAAAGAAAATGATAATGGAGACTTTTTTGTGCCTAGTCTAATTAAAAATACTTGTAGCATTGTAGCACCACCTGCAGGAGGCCTTTTATTTTACTAGGGTACTCAATACACCATAAGCAAGTTTCTGTGGGAACATTTTAACCCAAAACATTAGAAACCTGAAGATCTTACAAAGGGATTAATAAAATTAAAATAAAAATGTAAAAAAGGAGATAAACCCGTCATAACACTGCTACATGCATGGTAAAACCATGCCAACGTGCTGTTTCAGACAGATAATTTTTAGATCTTGATTTTTAATTGTTTTCTTTTGACCAAGTTGCTGCAAGAAATTGCTTTTAAAATTATTTTCCAATTGATTGCTTAAATTGTATAGAGTAATACTGGAAATTTTCAGGCTTATGTAGATGGATAGTTTAGAGGTGTGTTTAATACCTGAGGTGTACACACACTCCAACAAACAATGGAGATCCTGGGGCCTGAGCTCTTCTGATAGCCCAAAGCCGGGGGTACCTACCCTAGAAGGACAGGGAAGGATTTCCCATGCACAGGGAAGCTGCCTGAGGACTTGGATCTGTATGGCTGAGTGCAGGCCATCTCCTCCAGCTACTCCATGGGGATACTCTTTTCCATACACTGTAGCGGCATGTGCTGCCCTGGGACCACTGGACCAGCAACCTTTCCCCTGTGCAGCTGTGATTTTGAACATCCATTACAGAAAATCCAAGAAACCTCAGGGTTTGACTGGGGGGCAGAAATGCGACAGAAATTTATCTGTGCAGCCTTTTTTCTTTTTTTTTTTTTTTTTTTTTTTTTAAGTAATTAAGTACAAAGGCATAGTTCCCAGATATTTAAGAATTCAGACACCTGGGCATATCAGCTTAAGCTCTCCATCCCACCCCTGAATGTCAAGGCTACTGCTGTAGCTAATTTAGTCATGATGGTCCAGGCACCATTAACAGAGGCAGTCCCAGACTCAGGGCTGAGCCATGAAAACAAGCACTGCGTTTTCATTGACTTTGCTGTCAGGACTGAACTGTCTGGGGGGGTGCCAGACTCAGTGATGGGGTCAGAGATGTCCATGACTTTCATCATCCATGTCCAGAAGTCTCCAACACAGAAAGCACTGAAGCCCTGAAGGGAAGGACTGAAGCCCCAAGAGAAGCACTGCCCGCTGCCAGCTGCAATGGGTGCAGATGGGGGAAAACACCACCACACAGCTCCAAGGCCCTGTCACTTCTGCAGTTTTCTGCATAGCACAGATATAAAGCAGTGTCCAAGCCTCCCCAAACAGCCAGCCACAGCACATTAGACAAGATATCAGCAAGACCAGCAGACCATGGAAAATTAGTGGGAAAAGGGAGAAACAAGGACCTGTGATTTGCAATAGTTGGTCATGCTGTGCACGTTTCTGGGCTATTTCATGCATGTGTGACTGCAGATACAAAAACCCATATGTAGAGCAGCTTTGCTCCTCTGCATGTGAGCTCTTGCAAACTGTAAAATCTACAGTTTGCTGCTGACTTGACATTTTTTCATTGTGTTCCCCCTCCTTACTCAGAGCACAGTATGTGTGCTGGGAACCATGATCAACAAGGGAAGGAGCAAAGGCAAAATTACATCAGCTAAGACAGAAAGGCTTTGTGACACACTGCTGTTTGGAGCAGGGGAGAAATGCTGAGGGTGGAGAAGGTATAAGAGCCCGTCTTCCTCTTTGCACAGAACTCCTGCAAACCTAGCCTTGCTGGTGGTGGAGGCCCTTGCCCCACCAGAGCAATGTTACTCCTCCCTGGGCTGAGGACTTGAAGAAAGGTTTCAAGGAGACAAAACCATTTCTGTCTGTACAAAGGCTGAGAGATCAGCACCCCATGAGACTTTGCCTCACCTCTGACAATGTGACTAACAGCTGATACTCTTGATGTGTTTGCATTATATTTCAGCTGATTTTCAATCGTGTCACTCACAGCAGCCTGTTCAGTGATGCTGGAAGAGACATGGGCAGATGTGTCTGGCAAATGCATTTTGCTTTTCAAACAGGTAGTTCATTTTGTGAGAAAGAGTGACTAACAAAACCATTTCTGTTTCCTTGTTGCAAATCATGTGAGTGTTATTCTTCCAAAGTGGTGCAAAGAAACTGAAATGAGATTAAAAATGTAGATTTACTTTGATTTCCCTCATTTCCTCTTTTCCATTCCCTCTGCCCCAGTTCACTCCCCTGCTCACTCACTCTCTTACACTGTGCACACATATGTGTGTGCACATGTATGTGTATGTCTTGCCTTTCCTTGCTTTTTTTTTAAATTCCTTTTTTTTTTTTCTGCCAATAAAGTCAAGCCTCAGTAAATTACTGTATAGTCCTGTCTTAGGGCAGCTTGCCTCTTCCCTGTAGGCAATTTGGTGCCAACTGGATTATATCAGACCAGTTGCTTTCTCCACAAGAGCAGGAGAAGGTGCAGGAGATTAAAATAAAGATCAGCCAACCCTGTAGCACAACAAATTAGCTCAGGCCATTAAGCATAATGGCCTTCCAGAGGTCAAAGGGGTCAGCTCTTAGTTTAAAATAATGACCTTCAGCCCAAGCGGGAGGAAGTATACACACAGATGCCTATTTTTCTCCTGATTCAGTTTTCAAAAGATATACCTTGCTTCACATTTTGTACAGTAAAAATGTTTAACACATTTAATGGTACCTAATGTGTTTTGTTACGTTTTGGGGTTTTTTTTCCTTTGTTTTTTCAGGCTAACATGGGAGTTTGAAGTTAACCATGTGGAGGCTGCTAAAAAATCCAGGCACAGTGATTCCAATTAACAACATGGAAACACGGTTTGCTTAATTTCAAACCTACTAAAACATCAAAGGTTCAAAAGTTCAGTGCAAATGTTCCTGGATTACATTATTTCAGAGAGGAAGGGAGAATAAAAATAAATAAATAAATAAATAATTTCCAAGGCTACATGCATATCATATGAAATATGAACTGGTTAGGGAAGATGTTGAAAGCACCGGTCTGGGATTCAGGGGATGTAGATTAAATTCCCTGTCTCTGCTGCAAACTTCCTGTGTGGCCTGGAACAGGCTGCACTCCTGGCTCTGTGTTTTAGTTTTTGACACGTGCATGCGGTGCAGCTAATGAGTCCTTTCTCCTGCCCTTTGTCTCCTTTCCCTCCTTAGAGATGCCCTTTAAAGAAAGGTCTGCAGATCTTCTCTTAATGACTATATATACAGAAATGAATATTCAATCCAGGATTCACCTCAACTTTAAATACTGCCAAAGTAAAACTAGAAAAACAATAATTAAAAACAGTAGGTTGGCTTTCAGGAAATTCTTGGCTCTGTCACAAATTTCCTGTGTGACTTTCACAAAGTCATTTAGTTTCTTTCTGAATCAGCTCCACAACCATAAAAGTACTGCTCAGTAATGTAGTGTGTGATACATCCATTCATGGTTGTAAGGCATGTGAAAATGACAATAGGAGGCCCAAAATGCATCTAGGTAGGCTTTCTTTAATGAATCAAGCTGGAAAGCTCAATATCTGTTCAGCCCAATGAGGGAGGTGAAGGACTAGTGGAACACAAATATGTCACACTGTATATGGTCTCCACATGTGTTAGTCTTGAATTTCAAGCCCAATTATAATGTGAAACACCAAAAAAACCCAAACATATTTGTCAGTTCAAACTGGGGTGAAAACAGGATTAGAGGAGAGGGAAAAGTCTACAAACTCAACAAGCTTTGTGAACCCAAACTGGCAGGAAAGAAAGTTCACAAATCCTTGGACCCCATTGCTTTCTTCATACCTTGCTCCAACATGTAGAAGTCTGGCTGAATTTATGACTGTTTATAGTATGAGAGCTACACCGTGTTTGTGGAAGTATGAAAGCTGTTGTTGAATATCATAAAAAGGATTAAATCACCAAACTGTTTTCACAGGAGGTTAAAAGGTCTGATGTAAATCTTCAAAGGGTAGTCGGAAACTCTGTCCTTAATCTGCCCTGTTGTGCTGAGGTTCTGCAGGCAACTCATATGGTATATAACGTTGCCCAGTGCTAGGAGACTTTTATAGTCTATTGGGAAAAAGAAGCTGATAAGGGTGAAACTGCATCATTAGGTTACACTGGATTTTTCTGCTTTCATGAGCAGATATTGAACAATAAAGCTTGTTATTGAAAACTAATATTATTTTTCTTTTAGAATAGGTGAATGTAATTGTAATGAGCCCTTCATTTTCTGTGGAGGTCTCATGAGCATGTGTGTTTCAGAGAAGGAAAAAAAAGGGTATAAGGGGAGGGGTAGTGTATGTGATGGTCTCTCCACCTCTCAGCGATACCAATTAAGCACACTCTCTGCTGGTGAGCTGAACTTCACCCAGTGAGCTTTCACTGTACATCACCTGCCAGCAGGACTGCAACAGCTGCATGGCAGGGTCAGGAGACCCCACAAAATGCCCAGTAGGACTTCTGGTGGCCTACATAGAGATCTTCTGTGAGACTTTGTCATTACAATTCCTGCTTGGGATAATATTTGATCCTAAGTGCTACAGTAGGACATTGCAGAAAATTGGCTTACAAAATACCAACTAGATGTTTGGAAATATCTTTAAGCTGTGCAAGAGTGAGAAACAACCTGTAGTCCATTTATACCTGAAGCAACTCTTTAGGATACGAGGTACATTATGATTTTAAGTTTAACAGTTATTAAAGATGAAAGCATTTTTATTAATTAACATTAATCATATGTTGATAAGAAAAAAACTAAATTAGAAAAATCATTAAAGGAAGCATCACTCCCAGGCCAATACTGATGCCAGTTTTTCTTGCCTGGATTGAGTTTTATATTGGAATTATAAGCCTCTGAAAGCAGGGTTTACAATGGAAAAACTGACAGATTCTTAACTGAAGCATGCTATGGGTGCCTTTATAAACACACCAGACATGATGGTCTTGAGCCAAAAAAGTGCTTTTTAAAAATGTATTAAAAATTAATTTATTCCTTATGTATGTCTAAGTTAAAACTTATCATCATGAGCTTTATCAATTCCCTCAAGGCTCATCTCTATCCATTGCAGACAACAAAAATGTACTCTATATAAGACAAGTTGGAACAACCCAACCCTCCAAGAGATAAGTGGAATGCTTTGCTGGTCGATAGCATACTATGCACACTGTATATGGATGAAACTGTACCCAGAATACAACTACAGAACTGCTAACCTTAATGAAATCTGCTTTTTTCTCATCTTCTGGCTTTACTGTGCAGCACAGGCAACCACACAGTGGCACAGGAAAACATATGATGGGTGTGCCATGATGTGGAGTTTAAATGGGGGCACAGCTGGCAAAGGCGAGTGGGCAGTCCTGCTGGCCCTTTGCCCAGCCCTATGGGCACATGTGGGAAACCAGCCTTGCGGTAGTAGGGAAGAACACCCTTCCCAAAGGGACAGTGTGTGCCTACATGACTGGGTGTGCTTCTGCTTCCATGCTCTCTCCTTTCTCCTCCCCTTCTTCCCTCCCCTCTGCAGGGACACAGCAAGACAAGCAAAACACTTCTTTCCCAAACAAGGTCCCCTTCCACCAGCCAGGGAGCATTGGGATTTGGCCACAGTTGCTGCCACTTCTGCAACTGAAAAAGAAACAGAGTGCAATTTGAAAATTGGATATGGTCTGCAAACGAAATCCGACATGCAAACAGCTAAGAATGTGTGTTATGTGTGATACCCAGCCCCACATCTGCACACAATTTGCACAATGGATTCCTGTCATTTTCTGGGGCTGAAACAAGACTCCAGTTCAGCAAGCCCCACAGCTTTTGAGGGCTGAAGTTTTTAGCAGAGTCTTGCAGTCTGGCTTCCCCTCAGATGGAAACATTTCTCACTGTAACTTCCCAGCTCCTCTCTTCCAAATGCTGAGCATGTTCTCAGCCCCAGCCACACATGGCTGAAGATAAGCCTGGGGCAACATCAAGAAGAAGCTGCAACGTTTCTTTAAGAAGCGAGTATTAATATATTTCCTGTTAGACACGGAAAATAGGATTAGAGGTGATATTACGACAAAGGCCTTCTGTGAAATGACAAATAAATGTCATTAATGCCCCCTAATGGGTAAAGTGGTCTCCCACCTGCATGAATGTATCAGGCCTGTATTAGATTGTCATACATGATTGATAGTGAAATAAGATCACTTTCCAATGGATGGGAAAAAAGGGCTCATTTACAGTGGATTCATTTGCAAAGAGATTGATCCAATCAAAGACTGAGAAATTGAGTTCAAATTGATTTTATTACATGAAGACTAGGATCATGTTACACTTATCTGTAATATATACAGTGAGTAAAAACTAAAAGCCAATCCTTCCTCATCCTGAAAGGAGTGTGTACACTTTATTTCTTCTTACCAGTTCAAGATACAAGATAGTGCAACATAAAATGTCTCTCTTATCAGTGGTATCTCTTAAAGTAGTTTTCTCTATGTGACTTTTACTAAACAGTGACATCTATTGGGGATCAGTATTTCAAGAATTTTGAAAACAGAAGTCTGTTCAGACTTAACTGATCAAACCATTTGAAATTAGGCAATATAGGACACAATTCTGAATCAGAGAAGAGATGCATGAGATGAAACTTACAGATTTGATCCTTCTCTAGGGCCAGACATGTTATCAGGTGACTATGCTCTTAGGAGACAGACTGAGTCAGTTGTGGGTGGAAAGGTATGGGAGTATGAAATTTCTCTGCTGTTTTAAACAAAATACTGACAGTGGGTATTTCCCCTGGGCCTCCAGTGGAGTGTATGTGGCAGCAAAATTTTCCCCATCCTTCTAAAAAATGCAACATAGATGCATATTCTCCACTGTGGGGCAGCTTCAAAGCCAGGGGTTCAGATAAGAAACTGTGTCTCCCATTGCTTCCCAGGTAGTACTATTCCCTTCACCAGGGGAAGGGTGAAATGTCCTGTCCTTCCGCTCACAAAAAGTGGCCCTTTTTTTCTAGGACTGTCAGAATGAAGCTCTGAAAAATCACACAGTCGTTAGCGTACAGTTTTATCAGAAATGGGAAAAAACTCCTGTTGTAGAATGGATGACATAATAGCAGAATCAGAGCTCTTGTTCCATTGCCGTGAAGGAAGTGGGTCCCTCTTCTCCCTCCACACAGCTATCAGGAGGGGGTGGAAGGGTGCTGCCAGGCCCCCCGAGCCATTTCTGCCCTGTGCTCAGATAGCCCATCCCTCAGCCTCTCTTCACAGGGCAACTGCTAGAGCCCTGACCAGCCAGGGACCCTTGGTGAACGCATGCCAGTTTGTCCATGTTTTGTATTAAGGAGGGCCCAAAACTAGGCTCTATCTGGCCATGGTCTCATGAGTGCAGAGTAGAAGGGATTAATCCCATCCCCAGATGGACGGACCACGCTCCTGCTGCCTGGTGTCTGCTGGCTCATGAATGCCTTGTGGTGCCCCAGGGCACCAGTGACTCCCACAGAGCTGCTATCCAGCCCAGACACCCCCAAGCCTGCACCCTTGCAGGGTCATCCCCTCAGAGTTAGAAGAGTTTGCATTGATCCTCCTTGAATTTCACAAGATTGCTGTTGGCTCACCCCTTCATCCCAACTAGGCCCTGAGGTGGAGAGCTGTGTTGTTGTTGCTCCTGAAATGGTTTTGCTAATCTTGTGCATGCTTTGGAATCCCTTCAGCACATTTCTGAAGGCAGCTCCAGGGTCAGATGACTTTTTGAAGTGAAGCTGGCAAGCAGTGGCTGAGAGGCAAGCCAGGCCATTTCCCACAGAAGTTCAGTTGCTGTGTTTTTGATTTATATTGTTATTTTGTAAATGGCACATTTTAAAAGTAAAAAAATAAACACCAAGTTAAGCTAAGTAGCCTAATACATGCTTAGAAGAAAAATGAAATGAATGCTGAGGACCTGCATACTTAATTTCTGTGGCATGGCCTCAATTTCAGGTTGACCTGGAGTTTTTCAAAAGAAAATACAAATACAGTGTAATGAAATTTTTCTTATGAAAATATATTGGTTTTCTGTAATGACATGCAGAATGGAATTTGTAGTCTGAACCAGAACAAAGGCGCAGCACCTCTAAACAGTCCCTGCCTAGGGCCCACTTTTAGGGGAGACCCAAATCCATAATACTATTGTGCTCAGCTCCAAACAAGGAATTCCTACCTCCCAGTGGGTCCCAGATTGCTCTGCTCAGTTTCCAATACAGTTTTTGGAAGACTTTTATTTTATTTCAACAGAGAACAAAAATAAGTTTCCAAACCTCAACATTTTTTGTTAGACAGAATTTTCCCAGACAAACTTACCATACGTTATTGCTGTAACAAATCCCCCAAGAGCTTCCAGAATAATCAGAAAGAAATGCTGTCTCCAGAAAAATCCTAAATCGAAACCAAAGGGTAGAAAAAAGAGATACAGCATGTCAGGAGGTCACTGGTTGTGAGGGCACCCCATACTAGCATAGTCATACAGGGAAGGAGATTGTTATCATCACATAAGTGCCCACAGCAGTAATCCAGCCTGGACTGTTTAGGGGAAAGAAGCTTCAAGTTGTGCAACCTCCCACACGCTGTTCCTCACACAGACGCTTCTCCCTGTGCATACAGCCATCTGTCTGCACATTCCCCTTCTCCACGTTTCCCTATCACAGACGTAGTAGCTCTTCTTAAACATCCCTGCGGCAGGAGCTGCCATTGCCAACCCTACCCTTCTGCTTGCTTGCTGGGAGGAGCAGGGTGACAGGTAAGCAGGAAAGAGTAATGCTTATGGGAAGGAGGAGAGGGTGTAGATATAAGTGTGCACAGCCCAGCCCCACTCATCTGGGAAGAGAAGAGGGAGCCAGGGTATGTCATAAAGCAGAGAGGAAATGGGCTCGTTCCCTGCATGACTCTCCTTCCTTCATCTCCCAGGGATGCTCAGGGACATTGCACTGCTTGTTGTTGACCTACCAACAGTCAGAACTAAACTATTAGTGGTATTAAAAACATTTTGCAGGCACATGTCACCTTGATCGCTTATTCAGGTGAGGTACTCCCAAGTTAGGTCTGTTTGGCTATCACTGATAGGGTAATGGTGAAAGCAGGAGCTCTAGGTCTACACAGACACTCGTGGTGTACACGTGGGTGTTTAGCTGTCAGCATCGCTCCCTCACTGCTTTGCAGCAGCTTGAGCATAGCTCCCAGCTCTAGTTCATAGACTTCAGTGTTGATCCTGGGGCTGCTGAGCTGGGGTCCAATCAATGTAAGGTGTTTGGTTTGCTTCTACCTTAATTCTCCATTTGCAATACAGGGAAAATACATATATTTTCCTGTTTTCAGGATAAACATATTACAAGATTGTGAAGGTCTGTATGGCAAACAGAAACAGGAAGAATAAATGTTTCTCTTTTCCTATTAAAATGAGTGGAGTTTTTATGGGAAGGGAGACAACTATTTTCATAGTAGAATAATAGTTTCAGCCTGGAATAAAAACCTAGAAGAGGCCTCTGGTAGGAAGCTGTACCTTTTTGTCAAAGGGCTCAGACACCATTTTAAGACATAATAGTTATGCATTTTTCCTTCACCAAAAAAGGATAAACTCTTAGTTGAATGCTTAGCATCAAACAGCAGATACTGAAGTGATTCCAGCATCCTCATATCAGTGAGAACACACCACCTTTGGGGGGGGTTGGGGGTGGGGAAGGAAAAAAAAAAAAGAAAAGAAAAAAAAAAACAACAAAACAACCAACCACCAACAACAAAACACAAACCAGCACTATTTGCTAAAAGAGCAATTTCACAGCTAGTTGATCTTTCTGCTACTAGGTGGACAAGAGCTTTTCAGTCCCTGCAACCCTTCTCCCTCTACCTCTTCCCTCAGACCTCTCTTTGTTTGGCACTGGAGCTTTTCCTCCTGTCAAATGTCCAGGAACATGTAGGTTAGGGACAGGGTATGCCGTTTTTCAACCTCTTGTCTCTGAAGTAAAAATGTAAGGAACAAAACTACTAACCTATCCAGAGCTGCACTTTATTTACAGCAACCATAATTAACCTCTGCTTGAGCTGGCCTGAAAGCCCTGGTGGGTTTTTGCCCCGTAAGAGACTGTTTAGGGATATAAGCAGCTCTGGGAACAGATCCCCATGGAATTTTTAATTGACAGAGATCTTGCATGGGTCTGGGTCTTCCTCTTCATCTAAAATGATTATAAAAATATAAAAGGGAAATAACCAGCAAAGTGGAGGTGTGCAGAGGGCACACAACTCATCTGTTCCCTGCAACAGCTCTCCCTGGCACAAATTCCATCAACATTAGAGCATCAGGCTTTCTTCAGGATTTTCTCAGCAGGTTTCCATAGACCCCATGTGCTTGGCCCAGCATGTGATAAAGTTGCCCGCTATGCTAACACTCTGCACGGTGCTTTAATAATTTGATAAAATAAAGGATTAATACAAAACCTCCTGATCTGACTGCTAGAAGTAGTTTTACCCCAGGATGGAAAATGGGTGTTTCTCCACACAGATCTGTGAAGGCAACTGCACTTAATATCCCAAACTCTGATTACTAGAGCATTCAGCCAGTAGTTATTTGTGTCTATTTTTCTTCTGTAGCAGGAAAATAAGGGCTGTTTAGTTTAGTTGGATATTCCTCTGCTCAGTAAGATTTTAGGCTCCCCTCTAATCCTGTTGTCCATCCATCTCTGAGTTTACTTTCTCTTCCAACAGCTTGGGCATCACAAAGCACTCCAGTGCTTGGAGGTTGAATGTGAAGGAATGTAACTCCCTACACATTACATTTCCCATCTCAGAGGACAGCTGATAATTTATTTTTCTTTAATTTGAAAAGCATTTACCTAATTGTATCATTACTTTTGTTTATATATTTGAAACCTCCCATTATTAATGTTGTCCAACACTTCAGTATAACAGTACTTCTATTTGCTTGTTTCTCTGCCAAATTTCCATGTTCTCACGCAAAATGCTTTCCTCTGGCTGATTATTTTTTGAGTGTTTTTTTTCAAAATCAGTCCAAATCCCATTTCTTGGAACAAAGCTGAGAATAAGGTTTGTCATTTTCCATATTAAAAAGTTATTTTCTTATGCCTTTGTAGTATGCAGTGCCTTTCTATCTCAGAGAAGAGATTGGACATTGACTGGCATAATAGCCTTAGTATTAATGCACACCCTTTGCCATTTAAAGGAAAATTGCCTATTTTAGGCCCAACTTCAGGAAAAAAGAAAGCATTTTTTAAGGATAAGGGTTAAGGGTATCCATGCCAAATAACATTTTATTGCTTCATTTGCCAACCTTATTGATAATGTTTTCAGTACATTATTTACATGCACTATTTTATGACAGTACTCTAAAAACACATTTTCCAAACCACCTTTTACACCTTTCTGAGCAGGTTATCATTTTAAAATTCACAGACATACGCATGCACACACACACACACAAAGCTCTAACTACAGCCCTGATTAACAGTAAACTCTTAAAGTTTATGGACTGGAATGGCACAAACAATTATTATGATCAACATGAAGAGATTTTTTATTATAACTTATAAAATATCAACAGTGGCACTGTGTGTTGTTTCCTGTATTGAAAGCAACTATTATTTGGCCCTTCCACCATGTTGCTGCTTGAATGAGACATTAAAAATAGTGCCTCTCTTTTGCCAGGCTCTAAAGTCACTCAGCTGGGAGGGTAAAGAAAAGAAGTGTTCAGGGTGATTACAAAGAAAATGTGCCAGATCCTGATACCAGTCCTACCAGTGTAAGTCTGGAGTAAATCTACTCACTGTGTTCATGGGTATTCTGGATCAGTATAAAGCAATGTCTTAT
>VXBX01000788.1:80205-124907 GCA_013400415.1 Scytalopus superciliaris | reverse complement strand
CCAACCCGAACTTTCACATATCCCTTTTTGTTGTCTTCTCAGAGTATGTCTGCACCAGTGCATTAGCTCAGTTCAGTAGAGAGCACTTTATAAGAGCAATTTTTTGTGCTTGCTCCGAAAGAGCAAAACACAGAAACTGGGCTCCTTTTAAATGAAACTGAACCAGAAGGTGCACTCTGAATGAACTTCTCCATTAATGGACCCTGTTCTTTCTGTTAAAGGAGAAGCTACTGCTTGAGCATTCTTACACCATGTGAGGAGTGACACATACACACCACCCGAGACTTTAAGTGCTAGAACCAGAGTCTTTTCACAGTGGGCAACTCCAGGAAGGTGCCCCTTTTGACTCCTCACTTGCACATACACATGCAGTCTCAGATGTGCTTCTGTCTTTTCAGCTCTAGGTTTCCCATAGCAGAGTCTCAGCCACTGGATTTATAAAAGTTAAATAATTTAATAGAGTGGTACAGCAACAAGTCAGCTCAAGGTGGGTACCTCCAGAGAGAGAGACCAGGAACAAAGAAATCTGTGGGCAGTTACACCCTTACAACTTACACATCCACCCTTACTCACTCTTGCTATGCCTTGTATGCAGCCCTTGGTCTCATGGTAATTTTTGGTCTGGGGTCTTTTAACACCTTATTGGGTTCTTTTTTTGTCCATGCAGTCAGGCTGTTCTTGTCAAGTTGCATTTTCTGCAACTGATAGTTGTAGTCTTCTTGTTTGCATTCCTGATGCACCTGCTCCCTGGTAGAGCATGGGAAACTAAAAAAGCCCCAGACACAGGATAAAACATTAGTTAACAACAACCAAAACAGCAGTTGTGCTACCAATATTGTTCTCATACAAAGCCAAAACACTGCACCAGCTACTATGAAAGTTGCTATGAAAATTAACTCTGTTTCAGCTGAAAACATATCTAGATGTAGTTTTAAAGCTTGCTGCCTGAGGCTTCACCCAGCTATTAATGCTAAGCAAGTAAAGCTAAGCAAACAACATCATCATAATCACACAGTATTATAACTCTGTATAACACACTCTACTTAAAACTTACTTAATTTATGCTAAATGACTGGTATCTCTCAACACTACCTTTCAGACCCACTCCTGTTGCATTATTCCTTCATGCAGACTTAACCATACTGGATCAGGTGTACTTCTGGTCATTTAAGTGTTTAGTACACTCCATCCACAGTTTAACTGCTTTGTTGTTGCTAGTTTTTGAGATATAACTTCTACCATTCTTAAAATAACTTTACTCTGTTTATTTGTGTTGTTGGTCCATGAATCTGAGCTGCTGGCAGCAGGTGGTTTTTTTTGTTCTTAAGCTGACTGTTTGTTTAGTTGCTGCTGTCACTTCAGTCAGCAGGGTCTATGAGGCAGAAGTAGATAGATTTAATGAGAGGTGATCTTTGTTCATAGTACCAAACTTAAAAAGTAACTTATTTTTACCAAACCTAGTTGACTATGGTATCTTTGATAAGATTTCTGCACAATGTCTGAATTACTTTGTTCTTCATAGCAGAGGCAGTCTAGCAACACTTGCCCCCACCCATGCAAATTGTAGACATATTGGCATTTATCTCATGACACATTTAAGACTTGCTGTAATCTTTTGCATTTGAAGAAGCCATTCCAGTCCTGGTTTGTGATACCAAATTGTCATAGGGCCAGTTATTACAAATTTTAGGAATTCTGAATATTATGCAAAAAAGTAATGTTTTCTTGGGCTTTTGGTTTTGAAGGGTTTTTTTTTGTCTGAAATACCCAATTATTCTGTTTGTTGTCTCCTCAAAGTCCTCCTGTTACATGGGTTCTGGGTTCTTTTACGTAAGTGTGTGAAGTATATATAGGTGTATGTAGGTACAACATAAAATTTTATAAGTACTATCACAGTGATCATGAAATAATTACATGGAACTTAGAACATAAAGTGAATTCCAGTAGACTTAAAATTTTAATAGTTATACTTAGTGCAAAGAGTCCATTACTATTCTTGGGGATACTGTTGTAATTTTTTATAAAAACCACATGTTGTGAGCAAAGATCTGCTAGGCTCTCAAAAATTTCCAATATTCTACAGTAATTACACATCTGAAACATCATGTTGGCCTCTATGAGTATGTCTGGTTCCTGTATGACCTCATACTTCATTCTGATCTTTCTGTATTTAATTTAGTTGTACTGAAATGTTGGCCATATTTGTTGGGATTTTTGGGCCTATCCCAAAGCTCTCAAAACATTGGATGCAGTATGTTGAACCCTCTGTCATGTCCATTGGCTTTTTTCGTAATTACATATCAAGACATATAGCAGTATACCAACTCGTCATGTAAAGAATTTGATTGCCCTCCATGTGATACTCCTGTGATAAGAGAAAACTATTCGTAGCAATGTCAGTTGTGTGGCCTGTGAGTAGCTGTTCTTGAATGCTGACACTATCTCCCTGATTCTCCACATAATGACATTACAAACACATCCTAACAGTCTGTCCTGTGTAAGGATTTGGCTGGTGTGCAGGGACAGAAGTGAATGGCAGAACTAATGTTGCTGTGGACTTCATGATTGCATGTGCAGGCAGCAGACATTGTTTGCTTTATATGTATGATACCAGTATCATTTGTGTTCTTTATTAAAACTACCAGAGTTGCAAAATTTTACACAGCTCAGGTGTTTCTGAAAACCTGTATCTGGAAAGCCGTTGCTACTGCTACATTTTGAAATGCTTGCATGGGAAACAAGTACAGATAGAATTTATATGTTGTCCAGCTACTGTGGTGATTGATGCAATTTGTTAGATGAGGATGGTGTTATTGCCTTTTGTGAGCATACAGTGTATGTGCTTGTAACACTGTCTGCAGCCTATTTTCACTGCAGCAAATAGTAGTGTAAAAAAAAAAGCTAAAATACAGAATTCACTAAAAAATACGGGCTCAGTTATTTAAACATATTTGTAGGCTACTAATGCTTTAGAGCCAAAGTGGAATTAGCATGTGTACAGAAAAGTAGAATAAAAGAAAGAATCAAGTGAAGTGGGAATTTCAGTTCCTTTATGTAGACACTGAAAAAATTGTCACTTAAAAGAGAATGTTGTTTGATAATTACAGTGTTTTAGAAAATTTCCTGAATAGTCAAGCATATTTGTTGTAATTAGAACGTTTGAGAGGAGTTTTTTTAAATACAGTTATAAAAAGCAAGTCTGAATATCCTTCAGTAAACCTTCCTTAGTGATAGAGTCTTCCTCTGGAAATAATATATTCAAATGCAAAGTCAAACTCTCACTATAACTAGTATTGTTCAGGTATTCCTTGTGTCAGTATTTATTTTGAGATGAACTACCTATGAAAGTGTGTGAACAGCTGTGGTGAACAGTTAATATTGATTCACAGGCTCAGTGCGTTTGTTTGAAAAGAACAGAGGCATCTTCTGCGTTTCCCTTGTTCTAGGTGAGTCCAAGCAGGAAGAAATAAAATGTTCCTGTGACTGCAGTTGAACTTAAATTACGTAGATGTTTGGAAACTTAATTTTCTTTATACTTGCTGATGGAAACAGCTGGGACATTTTGTAAGCAGTTGGTCCCAATAGCTGTTAACCTTTCAAGATATTTTCATTGGTTGGTTTGTGTCTTTTATTTCATTTGCCAAAAACTGTGAGAAACTTCAGCAGCAGCAAACTGGGACATTGAGAATCCTTGTAGGGCAAGAACTAGTCAAATTTGGCTTTTTAGAATAGAGATTTGTTTTGCTTATAAGTTACATTAAATTGAATACTTCTGTGCACTGGCAAATTTGTATCACCCTATATATCTGTATTTTTGGGACAAAATTTTGGATTGAAATAAGTTAACACATCACAGCGGTGAAGCTGCTTACAATACATTTTTTAAGGAGAAGGTATTCTGAAAAGAAGATTTTTGGTACTGTTACATTTAAAATACCTAAAATTGGTATGATACGCCATGCTGTTCCTTCTGAGATTAGAGCTTGCCATCCATGCAAGACAGAACAGTGCATTTCATGGCTGCAGTAGCTTTTTCTAAGCTGTCCTCCATCTGTGGGGTGCTGTGTGGAGAAGTCTGGGACAGGTGCACCCCTCCTAGGAGGAAAGGCTGAGAGAGCTGGGACTGTTCAGCCTGGAGAAGAGAAGGCCCAAAGGTTTCTCACTCATGTGTAAAAATACCTGAAGGAAAGGTACAAAGAGGATGGATCCCGGCTCTTTCCACTGGTGCCCAGAGACAAGACCAGAGACAACGGGCACACACTGAAATACAGGGAGTTTCCTCTAAACACCCAGAAACACTGTGTCACTGGTGACGAAGCACCAGCACAGGCTGCCCAGAGAGCTTGTGGAATATCCATTCTTGGAGGTACTCAGAAGCCATTTGGGTGCCTGGATACTCAGCTGTAGGTGACAGTGTTTGAACAGGGTTTTGGGACTAGGCAAACACCAGAGGTCCTGCCAGCCTTCACCACTCTGTGAGTGTGTGACTGGGGATGTGCAGGGTAGGAGACAGTGATATGGGCACTGGCAGTGCAGGGATAGGAGTGGAAACTCTAGAAACTTGTGCCCCTTCTCATCAGAGGGTCCAAGACTAGAAATAAAGGAGAGGAGGAGTACCTCTCAGAACTCAGTGACTTCTTCTCTGTTGCATATTTGCATACAGCTTTTCCAGTGCTGCCACAGTCATTCACCTTGTTTTCTGCTTCCCTTTCCCAACTGTAATTCCCTATTGTGAGAGCAGTCCTATGATGTCTAGTGAGTTATAACTATTTTTCTCCCAGTCTCTTATTAGAAACAAAGTTTTTTTGCTTTGGAAATAAACATACTTGCCTGAAAAGTACCAATTACACATAACATAATACTAAATTTGGTTTTATACTGCTTTTTACTTGTGTTATTAGAATGACTTGCAAAATAAAAATGGCAACTGATTAGGCAGTAATGCTAGTAAAATAATGTTTTAAAAATCTGTTGCTACTACTCAGTATTTTAGTAGCTTTTATCCTGTTTAAAATAGTTGTTTTTCAGTTACTCCAAGCATCCCAAGTATACATAGACATCTTGTTATATGTGGTCTCTGTTTTCATTTAGTGGTACAGTTCAAAATGTGGCTATAAAATACCAGATGGAAAAATAATAGCTTATATAGTATCAATCCCCTGCCCATTTCTGTGATTTGTATTACATGACTAGTCAGCACTTAACTCTCAGTTTAGCTTCTCAGTTGTTGTTGGATGATCCTTGTGGGTCTCTTCAACTCAGGATATTCTGTATTTCTCTGATTACTTGGTATGTAAATACTTGTTTAAGCTCTGGTTATTGTTTTAAAATAGAGATGAAAGTAGATAAGTGGCTAATCTGGTATTGCTTCAGCTGACTAGAGAGATTATTAATAATCTCCCATACTGCTTTCTACTTGTAGATCGTTAGATTATAAAATTTTTGCTGAGGGGACCTCCAGAGGTTTGTCTGTTTTACAGTGCTTACCCAGCTGCCAGGAAGCTAATGCCCAGTGGTGTGTCAGGATAAACTTAGGTGCAGTTGAGAACAACCTGCAAAGCTTTTCTCCAGAGCTTCCTACTGACCAAGTGTTTGCAAGGGTAACAGAGCTGTGCAGTAGCTTAGTTTGATGAGGAAAGCTGAGCAGGATGCCTTCAGCTTAACCACAACAAGTGAAGAGAAAAGATAGTTGATTACCTCTTACTTGGGAAAAAAAAACCCAAAAAAAGAAATCTTGACTGTAATAAAAGGCATTGTGATGTTTCAATATTTATATTTTTTTCCTCTTTTTCCTAGGGTCCAGGTGTATCTCATCCCTATGATAGTGGGCATATAGCAATGACTTATACGGGTCTATCCTGTCTGGTTATTCTTGGAGATGATTTAAGTCGAGTAGACAAAGATGCCATATTGGCAGGACTGAGAGCTCTTCAGCTGGAAGATGGAAGGTAAAAGTTATTTTATATTCTACAACTCTTTGGCTAGTTAATAGAAAGACTGATGTGGAATGAAACATAAGAAACACATTTTTTTTTTAATGAAAGCAGCTCTATATCTTTTTGTTCTATTAGGAAATACTTTGGTTGGTAAGTGGTATCAGTCATAGAACACATGGCAGTGCATGTGCTGGCTTCTTGCAAATAGTTATTGAAGCGTACTAACTAACTCTTTGAACTAAATGGAGGCTTGTCAGGCTGCAAATCATAGAAGAAACGATTATTCATTGTCACAGATAGTTCAACTTTTTACCTTTTTCTGTCTGTCATAGAATCATTTAAGTTCAAAAGGACTTTTAAGATCGTGAAGTCCAACCATTAATGCTGCCAAATGCAGCACTAAACTGTGTCCCTAAGCACCACATCTGTTGGTCTTTTAAATACCTCCAGGGATGGTGACTGCACCACTTCCTTGGACAGCCTGTTCCAGTGCTTGACAACCCTTCTGGTGAAGAAATGTTTCCAAATAGCTAACCTAAACCTCCCTGGTTCAAATTGAGGCCATTTCCTCTGTCCCACTTGAGAGAAGAGACCAACCCCCACCTTGCCACAACCTTCTTTCAGGTGGTTGTAGAGAGTGATAAGTCTCCCCTGAGTGTTCTTTTCTCCAGGCTGAACACTACAAGCTCCCCCAGCTGCTCCTTGTAAGATTTGTGCTCTCAGTCCTTCTCAGCCAGCTCTATTGCCCTTCTCTGGACATGCTCCAACACCTCAATGTCTTTCTTGTTGTGAGGGGCCCAAAACTGAACACAGGATTTGAGGTGTGGCCTCACCAGTGCCGAGAGCAGTGAGGCGGTCACTGTCATAGTCTTTCTGGCCACTTTCTTATACAAGAATCCAAATCACAGCATCAGTCATAATTTTAAGAGTTTCTGAGATTGTGCCAAAATATCCCAGATACAATAATTTTAAAATGTTCATGGATTTTGGAAAGGTTCTAACCAAAAGAAATGAAAATCTGAAGGCCGTTAGTGTCAGAAATGGTAGTATTAGCAATTACATTTACACATACATGGGAAACTGATTCTGAAGATGCAGTCAGGAAAGAAAGCTTTGTGAGCTACTAGGATTCCTAGGAAGGCATTCAGAATTCTGCCCAGAACAGTAAATGTCAAAATGGTAACTCATATATCAGTATATACTATAATAGGTGAAGGACTGTAAGCATTAACATCTTTGAATGAATAAATAAAGATCAATGTCGTTATATTCCTGGAAATAGTCACCCAGGCTCCTGAATGTTATAGTTCTATTCGTTTTCTTTGGCTTAGAATCAAATCTTCTAAAAAAAAAATCTAGCATAGGTTTGGGTTATATTTATGAAGCTACTGTAAATAGAAGTAACTAATCTTTAAAGGAGACACTATGCAATTCTGTGAACTGCTTTTCATATTTTCTGGTGTAATAGGCAACACAGTGTCTAAGACAGAAATGTTTCTTTCAGTTTCTGTGCAGTGCTGGAAGGAAGTGAGAATGATATGAGATTTGTGTACTGTGCTTCCTGTATCTGCTACATGCTCGATAACTGGTCAGGCATGGATATGAAAAAAGCTATAGACTACATCAGAAGAAGTATGGTGAGTATTCCCAAATTGTTATTTCTTTCTATAATTTAGGGTTTATGGCTTTATTTCTTTACTATGGCTAAAAAAATCTCTTTGTCCAAATTGATGTATTATGGCAATTCTTTTTTCTCTTCCTACTTTAGTGAGTTGAAAAGGGCAAAGTACTTTGAGGATTTTATATTTGTATTTTCAGTGTAATATATGTGCTAGCAAGATAATGTCATTTGGTATGTTTGTTCACTTCAAATCAAATCTTTGTTCTTTAAAATCATTTAAAAATTGAAAGCAAGCTTTTGAGAATTGTTCCTGTAACTTAAAAAAAGTGTATAAAGGACTGTATCAATAAAATCCTCACTTTTCATTGAGCTGTAGTCCTGCTTTTTGAAAGATACACAGATTCAAAGGAAAAATTAATTATTGATGTAAGTTCATACTTAATAACTGTTTCCAATCATGCACTTCATTTTTCATTTATTAGATACTTGGAACGAAGGAAAATACACATGAGTATATAGACATTTTTTTCTGTGTGCAAGCTGTCTTCATATTTGGTTGGAGTAAAGGAGTTTTCTCTTTCTCATGAAGTTTCATTAGTTTGAGTTTTGTTTTCCAAGATTAAAATAATTTTTTAAAAGGAGTTGAACATGCTTGAAAGCTGCAGTTCCCTGAATGTGAGTAAACAGGTAGTAAAATCTTTCGGTCCACTAAAAAGACCCAAATTTATGCTGACATACAGCTTTTGCAGTAAATGAGTAGTTGTTGCCAGCAGTGAGATTGTAAATTTTATGTGAGGAGCAAGGCTAGAAAAAGACTTAATCTCTTGCTTCGTACCAAATTGGTTTTTATTTCTTACTTATTTTTAAAGGAGGTGGTTGGATGCTTAAGTATTTCTCACTGTACATCACAAGAAGCATTCTGGCGCACTGCCATGGACTGAGGGGATCAAGGCCAGGGCTCAGTCATATAAGCATATGGACCTGCAGTCTGTTGTTCACACTCTAGTAGTACTTTTTATCTGCCTTTTCCCTGTGTTTTCCCTTGCTTGTTCTTCCCCAGTCTGCTTTGATATTTCCATTTCTCACCATTGGTCCTTTCCCTAGCCACCCCATAATAAGTTATACACACCCCTGTATTCCCCAGAGAACACTCCCTACTAAGAAGGTGGTTTTTTTATATGATCCCAGCGTTTTCTTCCCATGGATCCCTTAAGAACTGCTGCACTCCAGTATTTGGTGTAGCTCACCTTAGTTAGCAGGAGTTCCCAGGAGAATATCTCTGCTGAATCGTCCTGTGCATTTCACACGGGGACAGTAGTTGATCCATTCTCCTTTCACAGCCTGAGGGAGGAGCCAAGGCAGAGTGCTTGCTTTTACTGACTAGACTGGGAGGATTTTTCCTCCTCTGATCTGTTCTGGACCTTTCTGCTTACTGAGATGAGCCTTTAGGCAGATAGCTTAGCAAAGATAGAATAGGAGAATCAAATACTAAGAAAGAATGTAAGACAAAACCAACAAGCAAAGTCCTGATTTTATGGTTCTGTACATCACATTGACATTAGTTAGCATTTTGAGCATTTGAGTGCAGTTTTGGTCCTAAAGGATATGGTGGAACTAGAAAGGGTACAAAGAAAGTTGAGTTGAACTGTGAAAGGTATGAATGAGCTTGTGTAAAAGGAACCTTTAATATACTAGAATTTTTTTTTCTGAGAAGGAGATTGGCAAGTGGAGTATGATGGGTATGTAAAGTAATAAGTAGCACTCAAAAGATGAAAGGAGGAGGAAGCAAATATTTCTTTCTAAGACAGAGATAGAGAGCATCATATAAAACTATCAATGGAGCAGTGAAGTGGAGATTCTTTGAAAGTTTAGAGCTTTGGAATGACACTGGTGATTTACTGTCTACAGTGATCTTGAACCAAAGTTATATTTGGCTTCTAGTTAATCCTTTTACCTGCAAATTCCAATTGTTAGGTTCCTATTGGGAAAAAATAATATCCGTTAAAAAAAATGGATAATTGAAGTCTGTACAGAGCAAGACTTCTTGGAAAGGCTCATGCTAACACTTCATTTGACCAGTGACTTAGAACTGGAGTCTGAGTGTAGTCAAAGTTCAGAAGCCACTGTGACTTGTCACAAAGATTGTGGTTTTTTCCTGGCTAGCTCAGAGAGTAACTTACAGAGATAGTATCAGCAGTGTTCTGTATGCAGCAGTCATCTACCATGTACAAATGCATAACAAGAGATGCTGTATTTTTTCCACGTTTACTGCAAATTGGTACATTCGCTATACATTGTGTTCAGTCTGATTTCTTTAAATCCATCGGTGTGCTGTTAATTCACTGCAGAGTTGGTGTGCACAAGTACACTGGTTTCATCTGTGTTTTCTGGCTTCGCACTGCTCGGTCAGACCAGTATTTCAGTGCATTAATTCAGTTGCAAGGTGTCTGGTACTGCTAGGAAAATATACAAAACCTTTGCATCCTGCTTAGTCACACTTAATGCTGAAGATGTGTCTGAAGAAGACTCAGACATTCAGGGCCGTTAAGGAACAAGCCCATTGTGAAAATCATTCCACAGCAGCAGTTGTTCCTTCCTTTCATTCATGTCTCTCCACCACTTTCCTTGAGGTGTAGTCCTGTTCAATTACCTATCACACGAACAAAGTATTTCTAGAAGTGTATCTCATACATAAATACAATGAATGTGAAATGTGGTATCTAAGAATGTTAGTTTGATTTCTCCTGTTAAGATTTTGTAGATGGTGCTAAGAATAGCCGATATATAGAACAATTCAAAGTAAATTTTATTTGAGATTATTTCATTTGTTACTCATTGCGTTGCTAACTATACAGTAAATATAGGTATAGACTTTATCACAAGTGCTAATTGCTGTTTTGCTACAATATCACCTCATTCTGTCACTTTCATTAATTATAGAACAAAACAGTTTGCCTTGCTCAGTAGTAAACTGCTTTGACAGAAAGGTGTGGTTTTGACTTGCTGTTGTATGTCATCATTTGCACATAAAGGAAGCACGTGGCAGTTAACAGAACTTTTTTCAGTTTTCCAGGTTGGCATACATGTGAAGTGCAGCTAATCTGGATTGAGAGTAACATGGTTGAACACAATAATCTTTGTAATAAACTTGTGGGCTTTTTGAGTTATTCTTTGGAATTTGTTCCCTTTAGTGATGCAGTGTAAAATTTGTGACAGATACAGTTCAGCTGAAAGGAAGAGCGCACATTTGTGTAGTTATGCGTATCAAGAACAGCAGAAGATTGGTACATGAAACAACATTTAAAATGTTAAAAAATACTTGAATCTTCATACAGAATGGATAGCCTTCTTGTTAATACTCAACTAAAAAGTGTTTATGCAATGCTGATCAAAAAAATAATTATAGACCAGTTTTATTGTCAGTAAAATAGTCAGATTCCAGTCACACAATTTTTATCAACGCAGGTTGATATTTGTCTTTCATGTTGAAAAGTCACTATCAGTAATCAAAAAACAACAGACACTAAGATGCTGAAATTTTGCAAGACTTCCAGAGGTTCTATAATACTGCTTTTTGCAACATTGCTTGGGTTTTTTTAAGCAGAGATATTGCAAGAAGCTTTAAGTATAGCATCTGCTTCTTCTAGTGCAGTAGAGTCTTCTTGAAATGCAATTATATTAGTCTGTTGATATAATTAAGCTGGTTGTGAAACTTTCAGACTTTGAAGCAAAGATTTACTTCAAATCCCAACTGGATTTACCCGTTTTCTGGGGAAAGTATTTAATTATGCTTTTTTCATGTTACAATAACCCAGAGCCTCTTTTGCATACAATTTCTTGAGTCTTTTCAAAAGGACAAAGAAATAGAAGTAGTTTCCTAGTTCTTTAGTGTGCACAAGTCCCCAAAGAGCAGCTGCTGTCTGTAAATAGACATCAGTTATGCAAAGGTCAGCTATTGTCTATTAGAATTTCAAGCTAATTGTACAGCCCAACATAGTAGGCTGAGATACACAACAGCTTTTTTCCAGAGCTAATTACTTTGTCATACATAAAGCAAGCCACCGCCCCTTAAAATTGCTGTTTGTAGAGTTAATTAGCTCTGCCAACATAGCTTTACCAAACAACTTGCCTTTGCTTACCAATTAATAATGGGTGTCTAGAATCTGGTAGAATATTTGATTGCTTTCTCAAAAGGTGGTGCCTGAGAGTTTGTGCTTTAACATTCAGACATTCATAGAAATTACTTAAAATTGACTGGTTCAAACTTTAGAAAGTTAAGCTGCAACTTGAAATGTTAGTCTTTTTAGTTGCTTCAACTTGCAGCAACAGCTCAAAACCTGAACAATATAGTTTTAATGTAGCTTCTCTGTCTGCTTTTGTTTCCTTTTTTTCCCCCTCAATGTCAGCTTTAAAAGCAGATCTACAAAATAATCCTGAGGCAATTCCTAAAGACATGATAAGTCCTGTAGCCATTCTTTGGTTAGGACTATGGGAGTCATTAGTGGTTTGTCAAGGAGTTCTGTACCTACTGGCCACTTTTGAGTATTTTAGAGAAACATGAGAAATTCACAGTCAGCACCTAGAGGGGGTAGTGAAAAGTTTTTATCTTACTGCTTCTGTCCCACTCCCCTTCATTTTTTTTTAAAGCTTTATATACTTGCTTCTTATTAAAGCATTTCTTGCATTTGAGTATTGTACACTCAGTAGTAACTTGAATTTGCCTTTTTGCATGTTAGCCAGCCTTTGGGTTGGAGACAGATTACTTTATCCATTTAATTTTATTTTTATTACATACCTATTTTTTCTTTTTACAAGGACAAAAAAGTGGGTTGGCTTTTTCTTTAGTGGTTGTCTTTTACTTCTTGACAAAGACATGTTTTTTTGAGGCTTTCAACTTACGTCACAACTGAAATGAATTCCGTGAAAGTCATAAAAGCTGCCTGCATTGAAACAGGGCTGATTTGTTAACTGCCTGGGACCAAGAGCTTTTGAAGGTCCAGAACTTAATCAGGTTAAATGGTGGTTATGGTCTGATGATAACTTTGCTAGTTAACTAAGAAATTGCAATGTCTGTGAAAGTGATGTGGTTCTAAAGCAACTGGTTTGTGGGATTTTTTTTCTTCAGTCTTATGATAACGGCCTGGCACAGGGAGCTGGACTGGAATCTCATGGTAAGAATGTTAAAATGTTCTACACCTATTTTTAAGACTGGGATTGAAAATGCTGTAAGAGGTGCAGGGTATGCCACACCTTTCATTCTTTTCTGATTTTAAGGAAATGGGATGAGGTGTAGCAAATGTAAAACATGCCTCTGAGTGTGACGTCTTCTTCCCTTAGTCCCAGCTTAATATCAGAGCATATGGGCTCTTAATATGTCAACTCCATTAATTTTACCTCATGAATACTTCACTGAAAGGTGTTGGCTGTAGTTCTCATCTCTTGCTGATAGAGCAAACTTTTTCCACATGTGCCATTACTACTCTGTGTTTTTTATCTGCAAGAGATTTTGTGCAATGCACTTGATCGTTTCCAGTTTCAACAGTTATTAGTAAAATGTAGAAACATTTTCTCTCATAGATGACAGCATCTGTTGTGAGCTCAAATCTTGACGCAGCAGTTAATTTTTGTAAATAGTATGTACTTCTGAAGTTAGGAATCCCCAAGAGACTATTTTTTAGCAAAATGTTTCAGGGCCATGAAGTAGTGATCTGCTTGTGACAGAGAAACTGTTGACTTTTATGTGGTTGATACTAAATCCAGTGCTGTGGTATATTTGACAAGGTGAGGATTGTTCAAAGTTTAGACTCAATGACCTTGGAGGACTTTTCCAACCTAAATGATTCTATGATTGTATCAAATGTTTGCCATCTTTATCCTTAGTATTCAATTTTGATACGATTTCATTGTTTCCTTCCTGCAGGATTGATAAAGCTGAAAAATTTAAATTACACCTCTGTGTACTAAAACAATTAGTTAAGTTTCTGTAGACTGCTAGTGATAACGGATGGCATTACTTCAGCAGCCTTCTACTGCTGCATTTCAGTATCAGAAGGAGAATAACCCTAGAGCTCCTGGGGTCATCCAGCACCAGGATAGTGCAAGGAATTTTGGGCCCTGGCTTGTCTGTCAACAGCTTGCTTATGGTCCTTGCCAGCCTCTAATTTTATCATATCAGGGAATAGATTCGTGGGAGTTTTGATGGGCTTTAAAAAGTGATGGCCGTGCTACACGAACAAAGAACATGAGTTTCTCGTCTAATTCCAAATTTTACCATGCAGTTTCCTTGACACCTAAGAATTCCTTAGAAGCACTATTTGTATATATTACAACCATGAGCATCCAAAAGTCTTTTCACAGTACTAGGTATTCTTTTTTTTCTGATTTTTTTTCCACTCTGTTCACCAGACACTTCTGTCTGTTTATGTCCTCTGGGGGATTGTGTTGGAGACTGGCTCTGGCATCTCTGCTTCAGTCTGATTGCTGGCATACAAATAGCTTTCTTTTTTAAGTTATATGTGCAGAAATGTTTCTGTTGCAATGCAGTTTACTTATTTCTGGACTGCTGTGTAATGTGAATTGCACAGCATTGAGAGAAAAAACAGCTTTAAGAAATTAATTCAGGTTTATTTGTGCAAGAGCTGAGTTGAGGGTTTTTTTTTCCCCTTTGGCATACTTGCTGAACTAAAGTGTTCTTATCTATTTGGATTTTAGACTTATATGAACATTTTCATACTTTTAAAAATCCATTGATTGTTAACACCTTAGTTAAAGTTCTGACTGGGATCATAACAGGCTTTGGTGAAAATCTGGGTATCAAAGCATTGCAAACCCACCTCTCTCTTCACAGGTGGCTCCACATTTTGTGGTATTGCATCACTGTGTTTGATGGGTAAACTCGAGGAAGTTTTTTCAGAAAAAGAACTGAACAGGATAAGAAGGTGGTGTATAATGAGACAGCAAAATGGCTACCATGGACGACCCAACAAACCTGTAGACACCTGCTATTCCTTTTGGGTGGGAGCAACATTGAAGGTAGGGTACAGAACAGCTACAGCATAGTTATTGACTTGTTTTGGTTTCTTTAAGCATTATTTTCTCTGCTTGAAAGTCAGACATTTGGCACAAATGCACAATAGTGCACCGATGGCTTTAAAGGTCTTTCATCTTGCAAAAATGCAGGAAATGGAGGTTTACCAGTTTACTGCTATCTCTACCCTCACTGCTTACTGTTAAAATAAGCACTATATTTTAATATTAAAAATATACTAAGATTTAGTATATTGCTGTTATGTTCTAATTTCTTTTCAGCTCTTGAACATATTCCAGTATACAAATTTTGAGAAAAACCGGAATTACATCCTGTCAACTCAAGATCGCCTTGTTGGTGGATTTGCCAAGTGGCCAGATAGCCATCCAGGTAAAAATACTTTTCAAAATTGTGGTGAGTGTGTCGTAGGCTAGAAATACATTCCAGCAGTCAGACATCTGAGAGGCACGAAGGAAGTTTTTTCCTTCAACAGAAAAAAAGGGAAAAAATCCTGGAAAATATGATGAGATTTTCGTGGTTGAAGTGGAAAGAGAGAGGTATATTTCAATTTTTTCACCAGAAAGGTTGTCAAACACTGGAACAGGCTGTCCAGGGAAGTGGTGGAGTCACCATCCCTGGAGGTTTTTAGAAGATTAGTATAGACATGACACTTACAGAAGTGGTTCAGTGCTGGACTTGGCTGTGTTAGGTTAAGGGTTGGACTCTGATCATAGAGGTCTTTTCCAGCCTAAATGATTCTGTGATCATTTTAGACACACAGGAATTTGCTGACACCTCCCCAGATTACTACATGTTAAGAATTTGCAAGGGGGACATGAAGTACACATCCTCTTCATCTTTAGCCTGTGATTTCATGGGAAGATAATCAATCTAATAGCTTGCTGCTGCCCAGAGGAAGTGTACTTGGCAAACTGTAGTGCTGGTGTGTAAGGTGGGCAGCAGGAGCAGCATGGGACAAGAAATGGTGGCCCTTGTCTGTTTTTCAAGCTGCATGAATTCCTAGCCTTAGGGTATTCTCTCAGGAAGGGGAGAAGCTAGGAAAAATAATGACTTCTTTCATTCCTCTAAATGTTGCTGTTGGCAGCTATTGGCACTAGTTTTAGTGTTACAGTAGTTACCTCATAGTTCATAAAATAATCAACCAGAAAATGCTTTAATGAAAAAAATTTGCTTCCTGGACTGAAGTTGTTTCCATATGCTTAAATTCTTTTCCTCTTTCGCTATGGCACTCAGAAAAAAATAAAGCAGTGTGCAAGTAGTTATAAAACAAAACTAGACTCTAGTTCATGCTGGTGGCTTCAGTCAGAAACTGATTCCTTCTGTCAAAAGTCAAGTTCAAAAAATAGCACCTGATTGTTTATTTTCCTTGTCTGTAATTATTCAGGGCTATTTGAATATAGGAACATTTGGCTGTTAGAGCCTGAGATAATTCTGTTTTTCCTTTTCTGTCCTTCTTTCAGATGCTTTACATGCCTACTTTGGGATCTGTGGTTTGTCATTAATTGGAGAATCTGGTATTTGCAAAGTTCATCCTGCCCTGAATGTAAGCACAAGAACCTCAGAGCGCCTTCACCACCTTCATCAGATCTGGAAAACACGGACTTTAAACAGTGTTCAGACAGCACACACCTCTCTACATGACTGATTTAGACTTGAATTTAGTTCTGGTAGCAGAATTGTAGCCCAGGGTTAAAAGCCATGTATAACCAATGTGCTCTTTTAAGTGCTGGAGTCATACAATCAGATCTGTGTTGCTGGCATTACTTCGATAGGGAGTTGCCTTCAGCAGGTTATTCTGCATTGTGAAAAAAGGAGATATTTTGATTATATAGAAGTTTGTCACCGCAGACTGTAAATGGCTTTTNTTATTTTATTCAATATACTGGACTTTTAACGTTATGTGGCCTTACTAAATGGATTTCATAATTCTTCTAAGTAGCTTTTGCACAGTTGCAGTGGATTATTAGCCAAACAAGGAGTTTTCATCTGAAATAGTTTCTTCATGTGAAATTCAGTAAGAGTGTGGCATATTGATGTATGTCAATGAGAGATATTCCACACAGTCTTTTGGAAGTGTACATGTGTGCAAGAGTAGCATTAGAACCTGTTTCCAAAGACAAGCCTTTGCAATACATTAAAACTGCACTCTGATAATTTTTTCACCTGTATTTTTCTTCCAGTGTGAAATAATACCAAATTTAACCATTCTGTATTAAGAGTGAAACACTGGGCTTTAAAGTAAGCGGCAGTGGTGTCCTGTTAGGTGATGATGAACATTCTCAGCTGCTTTAGTCTTGGTGCCTTACTTTGTATGCTTGAAGTGCTGTTCAGAATTGAAGCAAGTAACCTTGCAGCTGATGCATTTGTGGCAGGCCAGTTTGTGCCTTTCCAGCATTTAGTGGACACCAGGATGTCCCTCTGCTTGCCAGTTGTTAGGACACATTCTTTCTTCTAAAAGGCTTCCACACACAGATGACTGAAGACTTCTGAAAACAGATTAAGTGCACCATTTGCCAGTGCTGGGCCAGACAGACATGATATAGGCCTGTTCAGCCAGCAAAAAGACCATTGGGGTTAACCATGGTTCTGATTTTGCAATGCAAGGCAAGTGAAAAGGGTAGCATAGTTGTACCCCTGTCACACATGTCAGAGAGATCCAGTAGGCATCTTTAGGCTACCCAGACCAATCCCAAGCAGCCTTCCTACCTAAATAAAATGGTTTTATTTCTATAGCAGATTAATTTATGTGGCAGCATTGGGAACATCACTAATGATAGTTATCTGCTTGGAAACTCAGAGGAGGAGCAGTGATCCAGTAGACACTTTCCTTGGAGGAGAGACTGCATGGCTGGAAAAACTAAGAAGTCTAGAGCGATGTAACCAAGAGAGCTGTAAGGCTGGTACATGGAAGGGGGAATGAGGTGCTTGAGTAGGACTGGTGCAGAGTAAGAGAAATGAAAACTGGAAGGCGGGAAGGGTGGAGGCAAGAGAAAACTAGAGAAAGGAGTGTGGAGTAAGAATGAAACCAAATGGGTGGAAAGGATTTGAACTACCTAGAGTAAGATTAGAGGGCAAGAGAGAGGTACTGACTCAAGCAACATGAGGGAATCAAAGGAGAAAAACAGAGTTTGGGAGTTGGTTTTATTGCCCACATGCTGAAATGACTGGAAATTCAGCTACAAATAAAAAATAGCAAGATACCTGAAAGAGAAGACCTACCACGCTGAGGGCTTACTTCAGCAGTTCCCATGGGAATCCCATTTGCTGGAGAGGCTTGATAGGATGTTGGTCAGCAAAGGCTGAAGTAGCTTGCCTGAACAGAAGGATTCTCAGGTTCTGGGGATTGGGGATCTACCTAGCTGAAAACCCATTTAAAATCAGGCAAAGAAGCCTTGGACTAAGAAATGTTCAAATAGCACAGTATTTGTCTTGGCATCAGATGGTGGCCACAAATTGGAGCGTGTTTCTTGTGTAGTTGCAATGAAGATGAGATATAATCATAGCTACCCATCCCTGCCACTGTGTCTCTGCCTTGCTAGTGAACAATCTGCAAGTGTTTTAGTGTTTGCTGCATACGCTGTTAGAGGAAGTACCTTTGAATTTTGGAAGAGTTGAATAAGGTGCTCTTAGTCTCTGATGGGAAACAGCCCAAATATTGATTCCTGCTTAGCTTAATGAGGAATGATGTATTTTGTTATTGTGAAGCAAATCTTTACTTGCAAAATTTTAAATTATGGTTCAGAGTGTCCCTGTCTGTGACCAGGTTTCTCATCTGTGAGGGATATCATGGTAGAGAAGTAGAAATAAGGGGCCAACAGTGAAAAATCACATCATGTGAACAAGAATTTAAATTATTGTGGCAAGTAATTTAACAGTGTCCTGCTTCAAAAAGCAGATAATATTTCTTGCTTTGTTTTCCGTATCTGTAAGTTATCTTGTGTTGTTTACAGGGATTTTACATTTCACTTTTTTTGGCCTACAGTTATTCTACAACTCTTCTTTTTTTTCCCCAGCTAAATAATAGCATCTTTTCAGGCTCAATATTGACAGTAGAGTTATCCTTTTTTAAACATTGCATGAGGCATATTTGTTTTGCATTAACTTACAAAATTTGATTGAAGCCAGCAAAATGTGTATGCCTTCACCTTGCACTGAGTATCTAATTACTTTAATTGGTTTGAAATCTCTGATCTTTTTAAGTTGGCAAGACTTTGTACTAATAACCAACTCTTTATGCATGATTTGCCATTCTTAATGCCCCAGTTGGTGTCAGGAAAAGAAATGTTGAATATTGAATGCTCCTGTGTAGCAGACATTTTGATTCTAACNTTTCCTTTAGCAGGTTATTCTGCATTGTGAAAAAAAGAGATATTTTGAGAATATAGAAGTTTGTCACCGCAGACTGTAAATGGCTTTTCAAATGGCTTTACTTCTAAGAAATCCCTTGAGGCGTCTAAACTTCCTTTTAATTTTATTTTTTTAAATTTGTGCATACTGTGTCAAAATATATAATGGGGAAGTATTTTCAAGATCTGTTTACATATCATGCAGTATAGCACAGAACCTTGGAGTTCTTTATGATCTTACTATTTGACATATTTTTGGCTAGAGAATCTTCCGTATTAGTTCTCAGTTAAAAGTTATCTTCTATCATCAACTTTCAGGTTCCATAAACTTTCTTTTAAAAAACAAATTAATTAAATAAAAATAAAATTATTTTATTCAATATACTGGACTTTTAACGTTATGTGGCCTTACTAAATGGATTTCATAATTCTTCTAAGTAGCTTTTGCACAGTTGCAGTGGATTATTAGCCAAACAAGGAGTTTTCATCTGAAATAGTTTCTTCATGTGAAATTCAGTAAGAGTGTGGCATATTGATGTATGTCAATGAGAGATATTCCACACAGTCTTTTGGAAGTGTACATGTGTGCAAGAGTAGCATTAGAACCTGTTTCCAAAGACAAGCCTTTGCAATACATTAAAACTGCACTCTGATAATTTTTTCACCTGTATTTTTCTTCCAGTGTGAAATAATACCAAATTTAACCATTCTGTATTAAGAGTGAAACACTGGGCTTTAAAGTAAGCGGCAGTGGTGTCCTGTTAGGTGATGATGAACATTCTCAGCTGCTTTAGTCTTGGTGCCTTACTTTGTATGCTTGAAGTGCTGTTCAGAATTGAAGCAAGTAACCTTGCAGCTGATGCATTTGTGGCAGGCCAGTTTGTGCCTTTCCAGCATTTAGTGGACACCAGGATGTCCCTCTGCTTGCCAGTTGTTAGGACACATTCTTTCTTCTAAAAGGCTTCCACACACAGATGACTGAAGACTTCTGAAAACAGATTAAGTGCACCATTTGCCAGTGCTGGGCCAGACAGACATGATATAGGCCTGTTCAGCCAGCAAAAAGACCATTGGGGTTAACCATGGTTCTGATTTTGCAATGCAAGGCAAGTGAAAAGGGTAGCATAGTTGTACCCCTGTCACACATGTCAGAGAGATCCAGTAGGCATCTTTAGGCTACCCAGACCAATCCCAAGCAGCCTTCCTACCTAAATAAAATGGTTTTATTTCTATAGCAGATTAATTTATGTGGCAGCATTGGGAACATCACTAATGATAGTTATCTGCTTGGAAACTCAGAGGAGGAGCAGTGATCCAGTAGACACTTTCCTTGGAGGAGAGACTGCATGGCTGGAAAAACTAAGAAGTCTAGAGCGATGTAACCAAGAGAGCTGTAAGGCTGGTACATGGAAGGGGGAATGAGGTGCTTGAGTAGGACTGGTGCAGAGTAAGAGAAATGAAAACTGGAAGGCGGGAAGGGTGGAGGCAAGAGAAAACTAGAGAAAGGAGTGTGGAGTAAGAATGAAACCAAATGGGTGGAAAGGATTTGAACTACCTAGAGTAAGATTAGAGGGCAAGAGAGAGGTACTGACTCAAGCAACATGAGGGAATCAAAGGAGAAAAACAGAGTTTGGGAGTTGGTTTTATTGCCCACATGCTGAAATGACTGGAAATTCAGCTACAAATAAAAAATAGCAAGATACCTGAAAGAGAAGACCTACCACGCTGAGGGCTTACTTCAGCAGTTCCCATGGGAATCCCATTTGCTGGAGAGGCTTGATAGGATGTTGGTCAGCAAAGGCTGAAGTAGCTTGCCTGAACAGAAGGATTCTCAGGTTCTGGGGATTGGGGATCTACCTAGCTGAAAACCCATTTAAAATCAGGCAAAGAAGCCTTGGACTAAGAAATGTTCAAATAGCACAGTATTTGTCTTGGCATCAGATGGTGGCCACAAATTGGAGCGTGTTTCTTGTGTAGTTGCAATGAAGATGAGATATAATCATAGCTACCCATCCCTGCCACTGTGTCTCTGCCTTGCTAGTGAACAATCTGCAAGTGTTTTAGTGTTTGCTGCATACGCTGTTAGAGGAAGTACCTTTGAATTTTGGAAGAGTTGAATAAGGTGCTCTTAGTCTCTGATGGGAAACAGCCCAAATATTGATTCCTGCTTAGCTTAATGAGGAATGATGTATTTTGTTATTGTGAAGCAAATCTTTACTTGCAAAATTTTAAATTATGGTTCAGAGTGTCCCTGTCTGTGACCAGGTTTCTCATCTGTGAGGGATATCATGGTAGAGAAGTAGAAATAAGGGGCCAACAGTGAAAAATCACATCATGTGAACAAGAATTTAAATTATTGTGGCAAGTAATTTAACAGTGTCCTGCTTCAAAAAGCAGATAATATTTCTTGCTTTGTTTTCCGTATCTGTAAGTTATCTTGTGTTGTTTACAGGGATTTTACATTTCACTTTTTTTGGCCTACAGTTATTCTACAACTCTTCTTTTTTTTCCCCAGCTAAATAATAGCATCTTTTCAGGCTCAATATTGACAGTAGAGTTATCCTTTTTTAAACATTGCATGAGGCATATTTGTTTTGCATTAACTTACAAAATTTGATTGAAGCCAGCAAAATGTGTATGCCTTCACCTTGCACTGAGTATCTAATTACTTTAATTGGTTTGAAATCTCTGATCTTTTTAAGTTGGCAAGACTTTGTACTAATAACCAACTCTTTATGCATGATTTGCCATTCTTAATGCCCCAGTTGGTGTCAGGAAAAGAAATGTTGAATATTGAATGCTCCTGTGTAGCAGACATTTTGATTCTAACTGGATACTGAATAGCCTCTACCATTTTTGTGGTTTATCCTATTTTCTGGCTAGAAAAATGTTAAATGATAAATCAATGGACAACAGTTTCACGCATAAGAACTCCGTAACCTAAAATCTCTTTTAAAATGGATACATCCAAATGCAGCTAAAACTTAAAGGTGAACTGTGACTCTTAAGTGTAGCTAAAAAAGTCAAAGCACGTGATTACCACCCAGCTCTTATAATCCTGTGTTAACCACAGCTTTACAGAGCTGAGGCTGAACCTAAGTAAGACATTAATGAATGGCTTTACCGTGTGCTTGAGGATGTAAAACCTCTTGGCTACTGGGGCTTGGATTTTGAAGACCAGCTACACTACACTGACACAACCTTTTAATGTTCCTGTAATGGTGGTTTGCACTGAACCTGCTTCCTAATTCCTCCTATTTATTGAGAATGTATTTATAAAGTTACTGTATTATGTAATCCTCTGCATCACTCAAAGCTTGCTGGCGTTGGCGCAGGTTGACAAATATCTGAGTGCCCCTATCCTATCTGAAAGGCTCCCAACCTGTGTCTGTGGCTCTGCCTCCTCTTCCAGACAAACAGCTTTGAAATGGTGTGTTCAACAAAGGAAGTTAAATGTATCCTTTCAACAGGATCTGGGGACTGAGGATTTAAAAATTGTCATTAGGGCTTTCACAGCAGCTTGATTTGTAATACATAGCTGCTGGCAGATACAGTAACACCATTTTGGAAGACTGATGTTGAGTATGTTCATGTCTAAGAACTTATCATCTTTATACTCATTTTTTCTAAATTGAACAATCATCAGTTGTTAACAAGTAAATTAGGCATTGTAGAAATACCTGAAATATGTGTGCTGAAGCACATGTTAGGAATATTTTGCTCCATGCTCAAGTGTCCTGTAACAAGGTAAAAAACAATCTGAGAGAAGCTGAAGAAGCTACATCAAGTATGCTCTTCTCCAGGGATGCCAGTAACAAAATTAAACACCCTTAGAAACTGTTGAGTTTCCTGAAAAGTACATTTCATCTTTGTACCAAGGCAGCCATTCAGTATGGGTTTGCCTAGCGTGGAAGGGAAGAAGCAGTGATTTCCAAAGTCAGAGCCTTTATGGAGAGCCCATCTCCTTGCATTTTGGAGGAACCCTGCTATCGGTGTCCCTGTGGAGATGGAAGGCATGTTGAGGAGAGAGACCCCGGGTAGGAAGATGCTATTGCTGCAACTAAAATATGAAACATCTCCAAAATGCATTAGTTGAGGCAGATTACTGGTCTCTTTAGGTTCATGTTACATACTGTGGTGGTTCTCAAAAGCTCTTGTTTTGCTATTGCAAGTAGAGACCACTGAAGTTTTACTTGCTTTAGACAAGCACTGGGTGAAAAAGAAAATCTCAACAATCTTTATACAAAATGGTTATTAACTTGCTCCACTGACTGGTTACAGTGTGTCACAGATTTGCACTTTCAGTTCACCATTTTAAAGCTTTTGTGTTCTTGGTCTCTTATTTGCCTGATTCGTTTCCGAATTTAATAAAAATCAATGAGCTGTTGGGAAACTGAGGGAAAAGTATATTTCCTTGTGAGCTGTAACTCTTGTAATGTCATTTTTTGCAAGTTACATGTTCTAGGTGAGGAACTGTCTTCTCAAGGGCACAGAAAATTACAACCTCGAAAGACTTTAAAGTTGAATCCACCAATGATAACAAACTCTCACACTACTGCTTTATTTTTGAGGCACTGGAAAAGTGCCTTGTTTGATAACTATTTTGTGATACATCATAGAATCATAGACTCATTTGGGTTGGAAAGGACATCAAAGATGATTCCCCCTTGTCCTGTCCCTATATGCCCTCCTGCTGNCCTGCTGGTCATGCTGCTTTTGATATGGCCTGGAACATAAGTGGTTTTCTGGGCTGCAAGTGCACATTCATGTCCAACCTCTCATCCACCTGCACACCGAAGTCCTTGGCTGGGTTGCTTCCAATCCATTCTCTACCAAGCCTGTACTTGTGCTTGGGATTGCCCTGACCCAAGTCCAAGACTTTGTGCTTGGCCATGTGGAACTTCATGAGATTTGCACAGGGCCACCTCTCAAGCCTGTCAAGGTCCCTCTGGATGACATCCCTTCCCTCCAGCATGTTAACAGCACCACTCAGCTGGGTGTCATTGGCAAACTTGCTGATGGTGCTCTTAGTCTCACTGTTCATGTCTCCCACAAGGATGTTAATCAGCACAAGTCCCAACACTGACCTCTGAGACCCTACGGAGACATTGAGCTGTTGACCACAACTCTTTTGAGTGAGACCATCTATCCCATTCCTAATCCATCAAGTGATCCACCCTCTCCAGTTAAGAGACAAGGATGTCATGTGGGATGTGCACAGATCCAGCTGTGTCAGTTGCAGTTCTCACATCCACCGTTGTAATCCCATTTTAGAAGGCCACCAAAATTGTCAGGCATGATTTGCCCTTAGTGAAGCCCATAAGAAATCACCTCCTTATTTTCCATGTCTTCGTGTAGTTTCTAGGAGAGTCTGCTCCATGATCTTGCTTTGCACTAAGGTGAGACTGGCCTCCTTTCAAAAGTCTGTAGGTACAGGCTCTGTACTTCGGAATGTGACAGGACAGAAGTGATCATTATTACTGGAGAACAAGTCAGATTCTGAGGAAGGAAACAGTCCTGACTCACAATTAAAAGGGGAAGTTCATCAGGGAAGAGAAAATCTGTGTGTGAACAATCTGCAACCTCTCACTTCAAGATTTTAAAAATGTGCATATGTGGGGAAATGTTTGTGGGTGAGAAAGGAGCTTTCAACTTGCCAGATTAGGTTTTTATATTAAACTCACAAATGTCAGAAGGGAGATATTCATATGGCAGCTGTCTTTTGCCAGTTTTAGTCAGGTACGCTTGTGTCTCCTGTGTTAACTTGTAACAGTGATGATAACCAGGTTCTGGTACAAGGACCAGGAGCAATGGTGTGAACCAGTTAACCAACTGCCCTGCATGCTAATCGTCTGAGAGAGAGGAGGCCTTCATGAAGCTGTTTCTGCAAAAGTCATCCCTGGGTTTCTATCTGGAACTTTTTCCCGTTTTCTCTTTGTTGCTTTGGGACAAAGGCTCTGCCTCACCCTAGAAGGGAGTATCCCACCTTGCTTCTTTATGTGAAATCTGCAAAAGGACAATTTGAACTGAAAAGTACAATTTGAAGTGAAAAGAGCAATTTGAAGTGAAAATTACAGAATAGAAGTCAAGGCAAGTTCTCTGTTGTTCATCACCCTTCCTGAGTGCTTGTAGGACAGGACAGGTGCTTATGCTGCCTAGAAAGCTAAATATGTGAGATTGCTATTGAAATTGTATGCTGTCTTTGGTTAATTTAGAGGTTTCCCTAAGCACAGACCTATATTTATTTGCTGTTGTGCTGTCCAGGAGCCTTCATTTAACAACCTCCTGTAAATTACAGCCATGCCTTACTAAATAGGCTCATTTTACAGAATTATATTTTAATCTTTGTCGACTTTCATGCCTTAGAGCCTCCTTTAAATTTAGATTCATTGTGAAGAAGCATCATATGGAAAGGCACCATCTGTGTAAACATACTGCCCAGAGAGCATTCATCAGGGGTGCTCTTTCACAGGTTAGACTAACAACTGTCCAGAGTGGCACAGGAACATTTCATCCTGCCCTGGGGCACCGTGGTCATCCCTTAAGATCTTAAGGACTCTCCTGGACTGTTTCTTACAGTTCTTTAGTTCCACTCTAATATTTTGATTTTTTAACACCACCCCCACCACACTCGACCACCCCACTCCCCCCCCTCCCCAATCTTTACACTTAAATTGAGGAGAGTTTTGCTGGTGGGGCTGTTTAACATCGAGCCAATTGGCAAGGTACATAGATGGGAAGCAGGATGGGGGAAATGTTTCTATAAATAGCACCAAAACACTTTAGAGGAAGTCTTAGATCGGGTGTACTAGCACTCTAGTCTGTATGCTCATACTCTACAGATCAGCTGTCCCTGGGAGGTGCTGGCTGTCTTGATCCTTCCAAAGCATCCTCTGAAATATGCAGTTCTCTGGTGAGGCCAAGGAGATGGGTCTGCTAGAGATGTGTTGGTGAGGCTTTCCAACACAGGCACAGGGCTCTTCTGTAGTTTTGTATATGGCTCTATATATAACTCCCTGTATATGTCCAGAGTGAGTCTGCAGAGCAGTGATAATGTGCCCTCTGTGACTTCCCAGTTGCTATAGATAGCTTTCTGCACAGACTATGCAAACTGCCACCAAACTTTTCTGATGGCTCCATGCCTTGGCATCTGTTCTCAGCGTAAAAAAACTCCAGCCTCATGCAACTTCCTTCTACAGGATGAGGAGCTGCTGTTATAAGTGATGACTGTCGTGGGTATCTAAAAGAAAGCTTCTAACTGTGTTAACAGCGTGAGCTTCCTTGGCCATAAAACAAGCCTTGTCTCCTTTCCTTATGCCACCCCTGGCTTATCCTAGCTTTTATTGAACACAGGAATGAGGAAACAGCAGTGGCACAAGTTTGCTCTGCCCAATATGCACACTCTCTGCTGAGGGGTGTTGCCAGCTCTAAATGCAAGTTGGGAATGACAGCTATGGGTGGGAAAGCTGTTCCCCAGCCCTGTAACAACTGCTGGCATGCTCCTGTGCTCAGTGGTAACTAGCACAGGATTCAGGCAGGCACTGAAGCCTAAACCCAGGGCCCTATGCACAGCTGCAGGTAGGCTCCTAGTACATTTCTCCTGCTCCTTGACAGCCCTAACTTTGCATTTCCCTTACCATCTGCCTGTGTCCCCTCAAGACTGTTGCAGGCTTTCTCACCTCCTGTGACTCCAAGTCATGATCCAGGACCAACAGAACAGGGAGGCTTCACAGTCCTTGCATGAAGTGAGCACAAGCATTCTGCTTTTGGCTGTGGTGGAAACCTGAGCAAACACTCAGGCCGGCATCTGGGATGTTACATACCGTCTGTTCCCCTGGGAGCAGCTTTTTAAGTCAAAGACTCCACGGGTTATGGAGAGCAACAGTTCCCACAGCCTCCTTTCTATAAAAGGAAATTAAAGTCTGCAGCAGCTGTTGATCTGATAACTAGTCTGGACTGGACCCTCCTCCCATTCCTACTGACTGCCTACTTCAGCTACCCACAGACCGTTCATCCCATCAGAATAAGCTGAGCTTTCTGGTGCTAGCAAGATTTAGAATGAACAGAGTTGTAAGGGAAGGGGTTTTTGTTTTGGTTTGGTTTTTTTTTTTTAATTTTCATAAGCACATGTCCCAATGTCAGTCACTCCAGTGAAGGTCTGTGCACTGCAAACACTGGCAAATGAAAATTCAGAAACTTTGGAGGTGTTCTGTCTTGTAGGTTGAGACAGCTCTTGCCTAAACGCTTCTGCTCATCTACTGCTGTCATTCAGGAACAGGTTATTCTTGATTGCTTTAGACTAATGGTAAAAAAAAAAAAAAAGGCTAAAATGTGCTTTAACCAATGTTTCATGCACCTCAGTCCAACATAAAAACAGTAAAAATGTAATAAATAATGCAATATTCCAAGCTAGTAGGTGTTTGTCTTGTCTTTCACCTCTTTGAAATCCTTGACTGACAAGTTATTTGGGGAGGGCACTGGGAGGAGCCACCCTTAGCACACCAACATGCATTTGACTTTGCTTCACAGCAGGGCAAAATGAGCATGCCTCTGTGAATTTAGTGTGTCATAACTGAACTGGAGGGAAATCTGTTCCACTCAGTTGAGCTGCTGTATCAGGGAGGCTTTTTTAAGTATGCCAATGAGAACTGCTGAAGTTGTCAAGCAGCCTGTGGAATACAAAGGAATTAAAAGAAAATTGGATGGAAAATCAGAGATGTCATTTTCTAGAAACTCCAGTACAGTGTGTAAGTGCTTGTGGACCCACAGTAAGGTCAAGACTCACATCATGAGGGACCATACCTCTGCACATGGCCCATGTGATGAAAGTGACCAGGCTCACACAGCAAAGCTGGAACCAGCTCACTCTGCACTGCAGCATGTGTGGTACAAGCACTCAGAGCTGCAGCTCTGCCACTGTGCCCTGTGACTCTGCACCTGTGGTGTTCTGTTTGTTCTGCACTGCAATGCACACAGGGAACCAGGCAGAGTCATGACTTGGGCAGATTGGATGCCAAATACTGCTGGCCAGCCTTCACATCCATCTCAGGTCCTGGACAAATTGCTGCCCCAGGTCCTCTCCATGCTCCACACAATGGGTGTCACTGTCCTTCACCCTCAGCTTTCTGTTAACATTGCAAGGAACAATTTGCTTTGTTGTGACTCCAGATAAATCCCCCAAAGTGACATTTCTAGCCTTTTGCTCTGCAATGCATGTCCCTTTATATACATAAGTATATAAGTCCCTTTATAAACATAAGTTGTTTGAGCCAGACATTCTTTGACCAGTCACAAGTGCCCTTGTCAGCCTTCACAGGGTAAGAAGATGCAGGAACTCTGTCAGTGGAGTGCTGCCTGCCCAGGCCAGCAGAGACAGTGCTTCCGCAGGCGGGTAGTCTAGCAACATGACATTTGCCTAAGTGCTGATCACAGCTGGATACGGGTGTTAACTGATGTTATAGGCGTGAAGGGTCTGGAGAGGCTCAGATGCCCGGAGGTCACATAAGTAAAGGGACACGCTCATTCTGGTGCTGTGCAACACTGGGAGGGTCAACATTGACACAGAGCATAGTGGAGTCTGCACCAGCCTTGCAAAGTCAATCCACAGGAAGTTTAACCCACTTTTGTGGAAATTAAAGACTTTATTAACCCATGGGTAAATCCAGGGGAAGAATTTTGTTGCAGGAACGTGCAAGCTGTTTTGAAACAGTAAAGTTAACTCAAACCTAATCCTGGTGTAGTTAAGCTGAAAGAAAAGTGCAGAACCCCAGCTGACACATTTAAACCTTGAAGGCATGAATGGGACAAGCTTTGTAGAGGGGTGTAATAGTCTCTGAAGGTCAACTGAATCTAAAAAGCTTTCGTGTCTACCCTGCACTCTTCAGAACCTTCACTGTTACAGACCTGCCTCTTTTGCAAAACATACAAAATCACTAAAACCTACATCACAACATTTGCATGCATATCTCAGCAGTCAGTGCTCATCTTTCCCTTATCTTTCCCTGATTTGCATGTCTTTGATTTCCTCATTAGACACATTCTTTTAAGTAAATTAATAAAATCAGTAAATTAATAGACTCCAGCTTGCTGTGTTTTGCTCAATTAGTATTTGTTAAAACTCTAGATACCCAAAATTCTCTTTATATTGTCAAACTTGATTAACTGCAGTTGCAACAAAAAATGCCAATTACATTATGTATTCATGGCATGCATCATTATGTACTTTAGCTTATTCCTCATAAATATCTAATAACATACTCAATACATTAAATATTAATAGTAGTCTACTTACTTAACCCATATTTCTTAAATGAGCTTGTTCCCAGGGGCATGTGGTATTGTGCTAATGTTGCATGGGACAGGCTAGGAGGAAATCATACATAAAGATAATATTCAAACAGTACAGATGCAGTTTTCACTCTGTACTTTATTTTGTATGTTTGTATCTCACAAATAATGAATGAATATGCTTATAGTACTTGGACAGAGGTCATTAAATGGAGGAAGACAAAAAACCTAGAAGTAGGTATCTCCAGTGTCAAACAGTAGAACTGAGCGCAGTAGAACAAAATATCTGGCTCCAATATATTGTGGATTTGAAAGTCACCTTTTAATTTATTACATTTGCCTGTGCCTGAGGACCAGTAGCCAGAAGGATGAGAAATGAGAGGTTCACATGAAGGGTGAGAATCTTTATTCTGGCCATTAGCAATGGAATTGACATATCCACAGAACAGCAGACGAACTGTTCCAGTATCTTATATTGTTTGTTGGACATATTTTGTCTTGTAGGGTTAGTGGTCTTCATGCTTTTGCCCGTATCTATTTGAACAAATGATATAAAAATACATAAAACTCTGCTTCAGTCTGTGGTGATGGAGAGTAAAAATTAGATCACTAAGGAAGTTGAGAGGGCAAAAATCAAATTTTCCAATAGAAAAGGAAGGTGTGAATTGACAGTTGCATCACAGTAAAAGATCTGGGGATCAGAGGAAATCACAGGCTTAACCTGAATCCTGAGTTTATTACCATGGTTGTCAGAACAAAGGTGCAGCTAGAGATGGACCTCAGCTAAAATATGAAAGATACAGAGAAGAAGATGGTTTCCTGACTTCTTATCAAGAGAGTCCAGAGAGCTGTGCTCATTTTTCTACCCCAGAGTAGCACAGGTGGGAATGCAGAAAAAAACCAAACAATCCCCCTGTGGTGCCTAAAAGAACTAGAGGGGATGGGCTTTGTTACAGGAGAAGGTTTAGGTCTGCATGCAAGTACTGTGATCTTTGAAATAGTTGGTCTCATTTGTTCTGCTTGCAATACCTTTCAAGCCATCAAAAGGTCTCATCTGTTTCATGGCAGTTTTTTTCCTCGTAGTGACAATTCACATCTACATCACTCCCTGTGGAAGGAAGCAGTTTATATAAAATTCATAAACTATTTACATGGATTCTCTTTCATACTGCTCAAGCTGGCTGCAGGCCTCTGAATGCTGTTAAGAGAATAAAAGCAGGTCACAATCCTTACCAGACACATGCATGCTTAGATATGCATTTCAGAGGTGTGTTTTTCTCATGATTTCAAATGTTTGCTGACATGTGCAATTTAACACTGAAGTAGTTCATGATGCCTACCAGCACTACTTTCTACTACCTTTAATATCATCCTTCTTGTATCTCTACTGCTCCTGTATGTCAATTCTTAGTGACATTGGAGTTGATTGAAAGTATACAGATCCATTTCCCCCACACATACTATAAAATGGAAGCATTCTTTCTCTCCTCTGCACTGAATTATTTGTGTTAGCCCTTCCCATATCACCACTTGCAACTGGTTTCAATCACTCTTTTAGTAGATTTCTTCAGATAATGATGGCCAGCAAGTTCAAGCCTGGGGTATAGGGGCACAGTGGGAGAAGACCTGCCCCACTATGGTGCTAGACAGCTGCTGAGGGTGCAAGCTTGAGTAGATTCCCTGTGCAATGGAAGTGGGAAAATATCTCACAATCCCAGAGGAACAAAAACAGAAGGGCATCTGAGTAGGCTTCACTGCTCAATTTAGTTCAGAATTAGAACTAAGACAGAGAAGGAGGTCAAACAAAAAGTCTAGAGATGTTGTTGTTGTCCTGGGAGAATCAGCATAATTCACAGGTTAGGAAACACAAATGTCCTTTGTATTTTAATTTGTATACCAACATGCCAAGACAGAACATTGTGTTGCATGATATTTCAGGATTGCAATTCAGAACACTTTTCCACTGATATAAAATTATACAACTTGGTTTACATCAGTTTATAATCTGACTGGGATTCTTGGTTTTTTTGAGACTTGTTCCAAGTTTAAATGACAGAAAACAAATAATATCCTACTGTTTCATTTTAACATAGTATGGCATACTCTGATATTGATTAATTGACAACATACTTTGATATTTCATGACAACAGACAGTTTGAATTAATTTTCAGATATCCTGATTCCACAGAAAGGAAGTGACCTAAGAGACAAAATAGAAAGAGGAAATGTGTGAAAAGCAATTACATATCTGCAATTTATGTCAAACAGGTGACAAGCTCCCAGCTATTTCTGACATACAGCCCACCTCAGTAAAGGTTGTGTAAAACACAGTGATCGTTACCAAGAGGGGTGAAACTCCCTGGGCCACCAACTGCAACATGAAGCTTCTCCATCTGTCTCTGGCCTTCCAAGAGTGCATTCCCCTGTCAGCCTTCAGTCACTCAAGACAAAGGCTAGCACAAGCTGTCTTCCATCCAAGGGGAGGTAAACATGAGCCCTCAGAATGGTTACACAAATCAATATCTGCTGCAGAGGACAGTCCCAGATTCCTAGCTAGTCTGGATCTATGGACACAGCTTTTGTTAATGGTGCTGAACTGTCCACAAGGCTCTGCTTGGGCTTGCACAACTCTGCAAAAATACACTTTTCTTGCAGGGCTGATGGCAGAAAAGGGGGGGCCAGGATCATCACGGCTAGAGCTGCTTGGGAGGATGCCATTGCTGAAGCTGTGAAATCAATGCAAAAGTGGTTTGTGGCAGCCTCCCGCTTAAGTGTCACTGGCAGCCACTTGAACCTGAAGTCCTAACAGAGCTAATGCTGAAATAAAACCACTCCAAGAGATCATGGAAGAACCATCAGCTTTTTCCATCTTCTCCTGTAACCTTCTTGCCCTGACTGAGTTCATGACTTGAGCTACATTTACATCTCTTCACATTTACATTGGTCAATTTATGGAAGTGGGACATGAGGAGGCGATGGGAGAGGAACCAGGAATCATCCCTTCTGTCCCAAGTCCTTGAATTGAAGCCCAACCTGTCCACAACCTACAGCACTTAGCACAAACAGAACAAACTCCCCCGTCCCCAATAAGCAAACCAAAAGCAAATAACCACACTATTAAAGCAAAAACACACTGACTTGAAGCAGGCCCCTGGTGTGTGCACCAGAGGAGACCTTTGTCTCACAGGCTTTGGCAGATGGTTTGGGGGTCACTTAACATGAACATAAGAAAGCTGCAGTGAGATTCAGGTGTGCCTCCAGCTAAAAGGGTTCCAGTTGAGTAACAGCTGCATATTGTCTTCTTGCACTGGAGCAAGAAATGGCTGTAAATTCCTAGGCTTTTCACATACAGAGCTGTAGGGTCAAAGGTATGTTTGCTGCTTGGCGCTGGTTATCATTTGGAGATTCACACTGATATCATGGTACAACTTCCTGGATGCAGGAGTGCCACTGTTGCTGACACCACAACCAGAATGGTTTCCTGCAGATGACTACCAGACTTGAGCAGCTTGGGAGAAGCAAGGCATTCCTTCAGGCAGTGCCTTATCCCAACCTCAGCCAGCCCTGCTCTCTGCCAGAGCTCAACACTGGTCCAAAGAAATTACAGTAGTAAAAATTTCTGCATGACTGCCATTTGGTGAGCCGAAATTAGATCAGAGAATCAAAATATCTCAGATGGAGTTGAATTATATATTGAGAAGTTCTCAGCTGTGTGGGTGATGACAGCTGATTGTCTTCAGTACCACTGCCCATTGTTTATTCACAGGGTGTTTACACAAAAGCAAGAAGTGGAGTGCTGAAAGCCTGTCTATATCATAATAACAAGCTATTTGATTAATGAGTCATTTGATATATATAATTGTACAGTATCTAGTAACAGAAAAGTCTGGAGCTATTCATGAGTCCTGTTTCCTGAGAAAGGAAGAATATTCTGTTTCAGTGAGTAACCTGTAGAAAGAATCTGGGATAACATTACTACTATATCAGTATGCTTAGGAAATACGGCCTCTGAGGGGACACATTATACTGTTATAAAATACTCTTTGGTATGTTTTCACCACACAGAGGTGATGTGCTCCATGGGCTACCTGATAGCTTCAATGTAAGAGGGGCTTGTTGCCTTCCACCTCTCAGTTTGGAATAGAGCTGGTGAGAGAGCAGTGGACTGGTCATTCACCTGTTCCTCTCCCCCAGGTCTTGGATGTAGCTTGAATATGAGTCTGGGGAGGTTTGAGGCCAGAAGAGAAAGAAATGAGTCTGCTGCTGGCTGAAGTGACCTGCAGTGCCTCAACCAGAAGCAAGGTATAGCAGCATTATGCAGTGGAGACAGGCAGGGAGCAGGAATATGGTGTCTGCCATGGCTCAAGCACCATTCCCCAGCTTTTCTCTGGGGCCCCTTTGCCCACTGTGTCTGGGTGGCTGTGCAGTGCCTTTCCTGGTAGCTGGGCCTCTCCTCTGCTGTGAATATTTCAGTGGGACCTTAGGGTTGCCTTCATCAAGCAGCAGAAGGTATTTGAGTTGCTGGGAGTAGTTTTTGTGGCATAGTTGTATACAGGTATCTCATCTCTAGTGGTAGCATCAGACCTGGGATGCAGAAAAAGAGATGATAAGAAGTTTTGCTCCTGTTTGAGTTACCCCACAAACACACCACCAACCAAGTGCAAACACATGAGACAGAGCATACACACAGGTAAATATGTTACATTAGTAGGTGGTCTTCTCTGCAGATGTGTTTAGACATAATTTTTCATATAAGCAAAAGCTTGGAATTCAAGAAAACCAGGTGGAGCCTGGGGACAAAGTCATCATGCTGTACCTCAGCATACATCCCACTTCAAGCTGTGCTTTGAAAAGAGGGTGTGGGCCTGGTGGGCATGCACCAGCATCAACCCCATGCAAGACGAGAGTGATTTATACAGTACCACTCAGGTTTGATGAGACCCCAAGTAGGTGCAGCCTTGCCCGCATTAATACAGCTTTTGCGGCCGCGACATCCGATCAGAGGAGGTGCTCCCGGGCACCTCCAGGTGCCTGGCAGTCCTTTGGCGCAGCTGCAGGGTGAGAAGCTCCCACGGGCATCCTCGGTCCCGTGAGCGGGTGGGCGGGCCGAGCATCATTCGCAGCACGACGGCAGTCCCTGGGAGAGCAGCGGGGCCGGGGCTGCGCTGCGGGGCGAAGGGAGGGGAGGGATCCCGCCCCACGGCTGCGGGGACATGGAGGTGGCCGCCGACAGCAGCCGCTTCTCCTACATCCTGGACCTGCTGAAGCGGGACAGAGTAAGGACGAGTCGCGGTTCGGCATCCCCGGGACAGCGCCCGAGGGGAGAGAGAGCCCTTTCCCTCTTGAAATGGGTTTTTGGGGGAGGTTGAGGGGATGAATGGCTCGTCTTTAGAGCTAACGTATTTTGGAGGCTCGGCTAACATTTGCCACATGGTACCGAGGCTGTGGGGTGAAAAAGTTACCGAAAAAGAAAAGTATTTCCATGCGAAGTGTCCCGCAGCCCGGCACAGCTGGCCAGCAGGCGCCTTTGCAGCTCTGTTCCCCCTCTGCTCCCCTGCTCCGTGTCCCCCCGCTCCAGCGCGGGGCTGTGGGGGGTACGGCGGGTGCGCTCCTGTCCCTGCCGGATTCTGCCGAGGGACACTGGCTGGGGTGGGAAGCGTCTCCCTCAGGCTGGGCAAGTATTGTGAGGGAAACCTGCATGTGCGTTTCGTTGAAAAAAAGAGAAGGGAATCCAGCTTCTTGTACTTGAGAGCTGCTGATGTGGATGAGAACCAGGGAACACCAGAGACTCAGCTACGGTGTGTTTAAAAAACTGGAGGCAGTCACAGTATTTTAAAACTTAAAAACAAGTATAGCAAATAATTGTGCTATTGGAAAGATTGTTTGTTCCAAACATATCCTGGTGATTTTCTAGCATATCTTCAAAGGCTGCCTTTGCAATCTGTTCTTTGTGCTCATCTTTTTCCTCCTCCCTCCCCACCTTCTCTGCCAAAAGTTCTGGATGAACCTTTAGAGCAGGTGAGTGAAGAGTTTTCAAGATAATTTTCTTCTTCTCCTTGCAGGGAGTAATCATGCTTGGGGCATTAAAGGAAAATTCAGATGGACATGTCTTGTTACTGTGCATTTTACATAATAAACAAAATCATTAAGAGTTTCAGGTTAAAAACTCCTTTAGCCTGTAGCGTCCCTGTAATGGTGTGCTATGTCTGTCCCTTGTTACACAGTTAAACAGTTTGTACTTTAATCAGACACTCTCTACAAGAGCATATGGCTTAGTAGACAGCAGAGTTAGCACAGTACTGTGAAATATGCAAGTTTATAATACACAGTGCTGTTCATTATGCACAGACATGGACATTGCCAAATCCCATCATCACAGACACTTGATGTACTCGAAGAAAAGAAGAGCAGTATCAGTTGTGTGACCTTCACTGACTTTCCATAGTGGTAGTCACTGCTTGAGCCTCTCCAGTGGCCAGCTCTGAGACCTCTTGCTCTACACATTTTCCTCTTGCATTTTTTTACCTTCAGACTAGGGGTTTAGATTACAGCTTCTTTGTAATTTATTGATGTTAACCAGCATCTTGGAGGTGTTCTGTTGGGATAATTAAACTGCTTTTCTCAGATGATATAAATCATGTCTGCAAAAGGACTCTTCTGTATGGTAAAATATATTTGCTTAGGGCCAGAGTATTGTTGCTTAGAGGTTCCAGCACTCTACTTTTCCCTGTCAAATTCCCCTGCATCAGTAAAGGTTTTGCCACAAAGTCTGGAAGCATTAATATGCTGTAAGTTAACTGCTAAGTATCTGTCTTTCACTGAATAAACAACTATTAGAAATCAGGATCAATAAGAATACTTTACAGTTGCACACTCACCTCTTCATAGGTAGGGTCCCAACAGGTGCAATGCATCAGGTTTTAGGTCCTGAGCACATGACATATTTTGGCAAGCATGCTGTTTTTCCACTTAGCTTGCAGCCTCTGTCAGGCCTCTCAAACAGGGCAAATCGTTATATATCACTTTTCCCCGGGGGAATGTCACTTCAAAAACCTGTTATCTCTTTTAATGATCTATACTAATTACTCCTCTGTGACTCTCTTTCACATACACAACTTGCACATTGTACCTAGAACACAAAGATGCATGTAACACTTTTAGTCCCAATAAGACAGTCCTTGTGTAATCCATATATCCACAACATCTGTTTAGACTCTGTGAGATTGCCTGAGATATTCTGGGCCTCCAAGACACCTGCCACAAATGTCACAGAAGCATCTGAGAACTCCAAGATACCTCTGAGAGACAGATTAACAACTAACTGCATTTTGTATCAGAGGCACCAGGGCAGGACATTATATGACCTTCTCAAGGACTGAGTTCAAACAACAGCAAGCACAGACACTCAACCATCTCAAAAGGATGTAATATTCCATAAATGGTCTCAAACATCTTCCAATTCCACTTCTTCCAATTCTACTTCTTCCTTGTCCTGCTCCCAACTTCCTCCCTGTAAGTTGACTTTTGCAGTAGTCAAAAGACAGCCCTCACTCCCCCCTCCCCCCAGGTATTCACCCAAACTCCATTTCAAACTGTTTTGCTTACATAGGAGTATGTTTTCTTCTTTGGAATGCATCTGATTCTTTTGTAATATTATTTTCAAAGAATTTTTAGATGTTGTAAAGATTTTGTCTGATGGGGTGAATGATACCAATACTTGCCATCTGTTTTTGTAGAACCTTTTCCAGGCATTTTTCTATAAACTGAATAAAATCAATAAGCCGATATAAACCAATGTGAGTTTCAGAGAGAGGCTAACGACACTGACACTGTCCCCATGCACTAGCTGTTGACTTAATTGAAATAAGAATACTGGCATGCTCTATTTTTAAAATCTTCTTTCCCTCACTTGTTTGCTTTGTTTTACCATCTATTCCTACTTTCCATATTGTTTGCAGAAACTGACAGATTGTGGTTCATAAGGAACCGCTTTAAAACAATTCTTCAGAAAAAGCATTTAGAGCAATAGATACTACTAGAAACAAGCCTTTAAACCCATATGATATGAATATGAGAAATATATGAAAGCAACTTTAAGAAAATTTCAAGTTCTGCATGTTTCCACCTGGAGCCTTCTGCCTGTTTTCTTATAACAACTGATCTTGTGGGAGCATTTCAGCTTTTGTCCAGGTGAAATTAAGGGATAGATCTATATAGGGGTCCAACCCTGAATCACTTGAGAAGCTGGAGAGGGAAAATACAGGAACATTTAGTAGTGGGGCTGGCAGGTTGCTCTGGGCTGCCTGACTTAGTTGAACTGGACCTCTGCTCCTCACGTTGAAGTAGATAAGGCTTTACATTATTTCTTACTGATCTGTAGGAAATACATGATTCCATTTACAGAGTAGCCAGATGCATTTCAGATTATGTATATATTGTGATGGATATTTGCACAAAAAAGTGACTAGTGAAAGAGCATGTAAACATAACTTGGAGTTCAGCTTCAGGAGTCTGAGTTTGAAATCCAGCAGTCAAGAGCAGTTGAAATTCAATTTGCCTGGAAGTTATTTTAATTTGAATGTCATGTATTTTTGTGAAGTTTTTTCGCTATAATTCTTTCATTTGCTTAACAACTGATTACAATGTGTGGAGAGAAAGAGCAAAGTCCTCTGTCTGGACTGCTGTCTGTAGCTGCTCCTTGGATTCCCTGCAAGTACTGCTTTCCAGGTGTCCTGGGTGTGACACAGAGTACTATACATGTGGCAGTATGTGAAAAAGTAAAGATATACTGAGACAACTTAACACACATTGAGATGTGGTAGCTATAAATCCTACCTAAAGCTGATTGCAGTCCCAGTATTTTGACAGTTCAGTGAGTATTGATTTTGTGCTCTGTGCATAGTGGTGTCATGTGGGACCTTCCAAACCTGTTCAGTTCAGCTCATCATGTTATGGGATCTGTCAGGAATCCTGTTTGACCTTGAGGGTTATGGGCCTATAGCACATCTCTGCAGAGATGATAAACAAACCTGAATCAAAGGGTTAGGGACTGATACTTTTATTTTACAACAAGAGACTCTCAAGTCATAATTATATAATTTTGGAAACACACAAGGTCTGTAGATCCTTGCTGGCTGTTCAGGGTCACACATTTGGAGAGTAACCATTGCAAAGACAAAGCTGAACCTGTATTTCTGAGCCAAAACATGCACATTCCTCTCAGGCAAAATAAATTCCTGCCTTATTGTTGAGCTAACAAGAAATCTTTCAGCCTGCATGGCTGGGAAAATCCTATGGATAGGAGTCATCTTCATGAGGTTCAACTTTTCAGGACTAAGTAGAGAAGTAAATTGCATACTGACAACTTCCAGAGAGCAGGATGCAGGCTAAAACACCTCTGCATCCATCCTGGAAGAAAATATTTACATTGCAAAGCGAAAAAAGGTTCTGTGTGATAACTTGGTCCCCAAGTCAGTCATGTTAGCTCAGGAAAAAAATCTGTCTTTGTCCTGCATATCTCCACTGTGATGCATTGGCTCTACTCATCAGTCAGAGGAGTGCAGACTGTCAGGGGACTGACTCTTGAGCCATGGTTGCAAAAGCAGCATGAAAATAAATGTCTTGGAATGCTTTAGTCTGAGGACCTGACTACTGAAGGCATGGGAGGTGATGGCAGAACCTCTCTGGTGTCTTGGAACAGGCTTGTGTTGCTTCATCCAGTAGGATTACAACTGCACTGTTTAACAAACACAGGCTTTTTACAGCTTGTTGAAAACCAGTGCTGCATCTTTCTTTAAATTATACTGATAGTTAATGGGAATGAGCACTTGGGAGAATTCTGCATATCAATTATTAAATTAACAACCACATTTAACTTGAGGTAGGAGGGAAAATGGGGTGGCAACCCCCACCCATTCCAGTTTCTCTCTTCAGCTGTCATGGGAATGCAGGGCATGCTGGTCAGACCCTGCCTGCTGAGGGTGAAGGAGTGAATTTTGAAGGATGTGTTAGAATTATTTTGACACTCCCCAGATACTACTTTGTGCAAAATGAGTTATTTGAGGGCAGAACAGATGTTGAATTGAAGCACGCCTTTGGCTGGAAGCAAAGCGGAAGGGTTGGTCTGAGTTCTGTGGCCATGCTGGTCTTACTAACCCCTTTCTGCAGAGACTGAGGACAGGAGTCTTTTCTGACACTGGTTTCTGCTCTTATATTTTTACTGTACCAGTGATTTCTAAATGCTGTTTTTTCCTCTCAGTACCATAAAACTAATGTGAATTTTGGCACTGCAAATTTAGTAGTCCTAGACTGGAAAAGGCAAGTAAAAAAGTGTGAGTGCAGAAGGGAGATTTCTCCCCTTTGGAGACCTTCAAGGACATTTTCATCCATGTAACATCTTAATGTGATGGAATTCGTAATTAAAATCCTGCTCTAAAGTACCCTGAAGCCAGAACAAACAGGCACACAAACAAGATAATACCTTAATGATCTATTAAGGGATTGAACAAAGATTCACTCACAAGTCCTGCCAGTAGCAGCAGTTGGCACTGTGGTCCACAGAAGACTGTGGGAAGACAAGAGGAAAGTGCATGCTCCAGGTTTGTCCATGCTAGCAACACCCACCTGCTCTTGCACCTACACCCCTGGAACGAAGTGCAGAATGATTTGCCTTGCTCTGCCAACAAAGACAAAATGTCTTCCTACTGTTTCAAAGACAGCAGTAGAGCCAAGCGGTCTTTGTTCTGATGTTTGGCTATTATTTATCTGGCCCCAAACTGACCACATCCACTGTCAGCAATGGGTAGTGTGCTAATGTAGACAAGGGGTTATTAAGATCTGCCTCCTTAAAGCCTGCCTTTAGCATTGTTTGGGGAGAGTAGAGGTGGTTAAGGAATAACATATTCAGAGGCTTGCAAATCATTATTCAAAACAGAGTTGGAAGGCTGGCAATCCATGGCCTTACCAACCCATTCTTCCTGCTGCTCAGTTAAGTGACATGTTTCACTTTGAATATGCACACTGTGCATTTACTAGCACTATTAAAAGAATTTGAAGCACAGTATTCTCTATTTTTATGAAGGTGCCCTCTAAAGTAAATGTGAAATAATATCTTTATAAGCCTTCTGTAGAAAGTTCCTCTTTGTAGTACTGGACATGCAGAAAATCACCTTTTTCTTCATGACTTCTGAGTGGAATTTTCCATTCAAATTTCTTGTCCAGGCCACCAAAGCCCAGATGTAAATAATGTCCAAGTATGACATTCGAAGTATGTTTGTTCTATCGACTCATAGGAAGGGTAATTTTGAGGGAAAAAGAACTTGATGTTTGTTTTTTAAATAGTCAAGTAGGTCAGGTTTAGGGTTTGTCAAACTGACAGCATTTCATCATTCATGTAGCCCAGGTTTCATCTGTTTTAATTAACTAAGCCTCCTTCTGTTGTGTAATGTAAAGACAGGGTATGCTTTCACTCCAAGTTTCCTAACTAGTGTTTTTTCTTCCGTAGCTTAATGTGATGTTAACTATTGCATCTGCAATGGTTGTGTCCACACCCCTCCCAGAACACAGTGATGCTGGAGATTTAAAAGTATTTTTGTTTGTTCTGGCAAATGGTGGGAAAGGGTATTTACTACTCCTTTTCCAATGGAAACATGCTGTAAGGGGAGGGTAGGGAGTGCTGACAGTCATAACCACTTCCTCACCTCTTTTCATCCTAGCTGTCACAAAAGCTGCCTGGTGCATGCCTCCTGTGCCCTTAAAGCACATGGTCCAGCTGCCTTTCCCACACCGCATGCTGGTGGTGTTGTTCTCCCCAGGGACAGCCACATGCCTATTTGACATGGATAGACTGTGGAAAGCTGTCTCTGGGAAACTGTCATGAACAGAGAGCTTAGGGCTAAAAATCAAGGACCAGACCAGCAAAGGGCATCTTGGGGTTAAGGTCTACTACAGATGTCTGAGCAGGAGAAGCTAATGAGACATTTTTGCTTCAGTTGCAGGAGGCATTGTGCTCATGGGCTCTCATTTTGATGGTCTCAAGCACCTACATGTCTGTTGGGAAAGCAATACTCCTGGAATGCACTGAGGACAAGTTCCTGGTGCAAATATTAGACAAATCAGCCAGAGAAGTGTTACTGGTCCTCTTACTCACTGATGCAGTTGAGCTCATAAAAACTGTTAAGATATGAGGCACCCTGGGCTGTGGACTACTTGGCAGATAAGGAATTGGCCAGCTGGATGCAGCCAGAGAGCTGTAGTCAAAGGCTCTATGTCCAGGTGGAGGTCAGTGACAAGAGGTGTCCCTCAGCACTCTATCTTGGGACCAGTGCTCTTCAGTATCAGTGACAGAGACAGTGAGATCCAGTACAGCCTCAGCAAGTCTGCAGATGACATGAAGCTGAGTGGTACAGTTGACACAAAAGAAGGAAGGGATGCCATCCAGGGGAACCTGAACAAACTGGATAAGTGGGGCCACGAGAAACTCATGAAGTTCAACGAGTCCAAGTGCAAGGTGCTGCACCTGGGTTGGGGCAATCCCAGACATGAGTACAAAACAAGAGAAAAAGTCATTGAGAGCAGCCCTGCAGAAAAGGACGTGGCAGTTCTTGTGGATGAAAAGTTGAACGTGAGCCAACAGTGTGCACTGACAGTCCAGAAAACCAATTGTATCTTGGGCTTCATCAAAAGCAGCAGGATGTGGGAGTTGATTGTCTCTCTGTACTCTGCTTTAGTCAGACCCCATATTGAGTACTGTGTCCAGCTCTGGGGTCGTCAGCACAAGAAACACATGAACCTGTTGGAACAAGTTCAAAGGAAGGCCACACAAATGATCAGCAGGCTGGAGTACTTCTCCTGTGAAGACAGGCTGAGTGAGATGGGACTATTTGGCACAGAGGAAAGAAGAGTCCATGGAGACCTTACTGTGGCCTTTCAGTACTTAAAGGGGGCTTATGAAAAGGTGAGAGAGAGTTTTTACATGGGCAGACAGTGTAAAAAGGGCAGATGACTTTAAACTTAAAGATAGGTTTAGATTTGATAATAGGATGAAATTTTTCACTGTGAGGGATGATGAAGGCGTGGNACATGCAGAAAATCACCTTTTTCTTCATGACTTCTGAGTGGAATTTTCCATTCAAATTTCTTGTCCAGGCCACCAAAGCCCAGATGTAAATAATGTCCAAGTATGACATTCGAAGTATGTTTGTTCTATCGACTCATAGGAAGGGTAATTTTGAGGGAAAAAGAACTTGATGTTTGTTTTTTAAATAGTCAAGTAGGTCAGGTTTAGGGTTTGTCAAACTGACAGCATTTCATCATTCATGTAGCCCAGGTTTCATCTGTTTTAATTAACTAAGCCTCCTTCTGTTGTGTAATGTAAAGACAGGGTATGCTTTCACTCCAAGTTTCCTAACTAGTGTTTTTTCTTCCGTAGCTTAATGTGATGTTAACTATTGCATCTGCAATGGTTGTGTCCACACCCCTCCCAGAACACAGTGATGCTGGAGATTTAAAAGTATTTTTGTTTGTTCTGGCAAATGGTGGGAAAGGGTATTTACTACTCCTTTTCCAATGGAAACATGCTGTAAGGGGAGGGTAGGGAGTGCTGACAGTCATAACCACTTCCTCACCTCTTTTCATCCTAGCTGTCACAAAAGCTGCCTGGTGCATGCCTCCTGTGCCCTTAAAGCACATGGTCCAGCTGCCTTTCCCACACCGCATGCTGGTGGTGTTGTTCTCCCCAGGGACAGCCACATGCCTATTTGACATGGATAGACTGTGGAAAGCTGTCTCTGGGAAACTGTCATGAACAGAGAGCTTAGGGCTAAAAATCAAGGACCAGACCAGCAAAGGGCATCTTGGGGTTAAGGTCTACTACAGATGTCTGAGCAGGAGAAGCTAATGAGACATTTTTGCTTCAGTTGCAGGAGGCATTGTGCTCATGGGCTCTCATTTTGATGGTCTCAAGCACCTACATGTCTGTTGGGAAAGCAATACTCCTGGAATGCACTGAGGACAAGTTCCTGGTGCAAATATTAGACAAATCAGCCAGAGAAGTGTTACTGGTCCTCTTACTCACTGATGCAGTTGAGCTCATAAAAACTGTTAAGATATGAGGCACCCTGGGCTGTGGACTACTTGGCAGATAAGGAATTGGCCAGCTGGATGCAGCCAGAGAGCTGTAGTCAAAGGCTCTATGTCCAGGTGGAGGTCAGTGACAAGAGGTGTCCCTCAGCACTCTATCTTGGGACCAGTGCTCTTCAGTATCAGTGACAGAGACAGTGAGATCCAGTACAGCCTCAGCAAGTCTGCAGATGACATGAAGCTGAGTGGTACAGTTGACACAAAAGAAGGAAGGGATGCCATCCAGGGGAACCTGAACAAACTGGATAAGTGGGGCCACGAGAAACTCATGAAGTTCAACGAGTCCAAGTGCAAGGTGCTGCACCTGGGTTGGGGCAATCCCAGACATGAGTACAAAACAAGAGAAAAAGTCATTGAGAGCAGCCCTGCAGAAAAGGACGTGGCAGTTCTTGTGGATGAAAAGTTGAACGTGAGCCAACAGTGTGCACTGACAGTCCAGAAAACCAATTGTATCTTGGGCTTCATCAAAAGCAGCAGGATGTGGGAGTTGATTGTCTCTCTGTACTCTGCTTTAGTCAGACCCCATATTGAGTACTGTGTCCAGCTCTGGGGTCGTCAGCACAAGAAACACATGAACCTGTTGGAACAAGTTCAAAGGAAGGCCACACAAATGATCAGCAGGCTGGAGTACTTCTCCTGTGAAGACAGGCTGAGTGAGATGGGACTATTTGGCACAGAGGAAAGAAGAGTCCATGGAGACCTTACTGTGGCCTTTCAGTACTTAAAGGGGGCTTATGAAAAGGTGAGAGAGAGTTTTTACATGGGCAGACAGTGTAAAAAGGGCAGATGACTTTAAACTTAAAGATAGGTTTAGATTTGATAATAGGATGAAATTTTTCACTGTGAGGGATGATGAAGGCGTGGCAGAGATTGCCCAGGGAAACAGTGTAAGCCCCATCACTGGAAGTGTTCAAGGTCAGGTCGGATGTGGGTCTGAGCAACCTGGTCTAGTGGATGTTGTCTTTGTGCATAGTGTGAGGATTGGAGCAAGGTGATCAGGACAAGAGGATATAGTCTTCAGCTGCACAGGGAAGGTTTAGGTTGGACTTCAGGGTGAATTTCCTCACAGAAAAGGTGATTAGACATTGAAACGGACTGCCGAGGGTGGTGGTGAAGTCACCATCCATGGAGGTGTTTAAAGAAAGGCTGGATGTGGCACTTTGTGCCATAGCCTGGTTGATACGGTGGTGTTCGGTCTCGAACAGGTTGGACTCGATGATCTCAGAGGTCTTTTCCAAACTAGTTGATTCTGTGCTCTTTAAGGTCCCTTCCAAGCCGCACCGTTTTACAATTCACTGACTCCTTGACATTGGGTACCACGGGA